>JAPMOQ010028548.1:815475-875588 GCA_026543055.1 Argiope trifasciata | reverse complement strand
ATATATATATATATATATATACATACATAATTAAAGACATTCATTTTATCGGAATAATAGCGCATATTTTGAGGACAAATTAACTTGCATTTGAAAGCAACAAATTATTTTTTTTCTGTATTAACATCAAAGTAGATTTCTACGACTGAATAAATAACTTCAGCCGAAAATCTTATTAAATTATCTTATTTCAGCTTATTAAATTACTTTACCGTAATATGATTTTAAGCAAAGAAGATAAAATTCAATTGTGAATATCAAACAGCAGCAGTTTTGTCCCTCATTTCTCTGCCATATACAAATCACTTTTTCGATAAACAACATCATAATTGAAAGTGTTAATGATGCTGAAAACAGCGTGAAAAGAATTTGAGAATGATATCGAATTACATCATTAAGAATGAGAAAAGTAATCTATCCTAATATAAAGAAGGAAAGTAAATTAATGGTTATTGGTAGCTTATTTAAATTACCCATTTGAAATTTTTTTCTTATAATGGAAAACCAATAATGTTGCAGAAATATTGTTTATGAAATTAAATTTTCCTCAAATTATTCGTTTAATATTTTCTTTGATTACTTTTTTGTCAAACTATCTGGTTAATATTTCTTTAGATTATTTTCTTCCACAAATTATGTGTTTAGTATATTTTCTCTTTATCTTTCTTATATTTACTTTTTTAGTCTTTGCCTTATATATTCATCAAAAATATTTTTGCATTTTAATAATATAATGCCTGGTTTACACTAAACCAGTTATAGGACGGCAAGTAGACAGCGGCTGAAAGGTTGAAAAGTGCTATTCAGTAGATGGCAAATAATTATCTCGACTGGACAAATGTAAGCTTATATATATTGTATTTCTCCTTACTGCGTATGCATGTGTAGAATTTGGTGTCAAAAAATTGATCCCGTGTCATAAATTAATTCCGACATTTTTTGCTCTGTATGATTCGAGGCTGTGTTATTTCTTCACGTTAATCGTCAGTTCTTTTCTTTAGTTTTCCATATTTAGGTATGTTGACATTCTTATTTTATCGCGCTTCTTCCAACATTTTAATACGATACGCAGGTAAAAAGAAACATTCAAATATGTCAAAATTACAATTCATAGTCTGAATCTATTTTATGAAATTGTGGCAGACATAAATAAGTTCTTTTCTACGCATGTGCTGCCTATTTACCTTCCACTAACTACTCGGGTGTAAACCCGGCATAGCAGATAGCAGTAGTAAGTTTGGAATTAATATTATCGGCTTGTTGCAAGTTTACATTTTAATTTGGCACAGAGACATCAATTCAAAACAATGAAAATTATATATGCATACTCAAAACCATCTTTAAACAACCAAAACCATCTTCATTGTCTTATGAAAATGAATAGAAAGTTCAAATCTCATATAAAATGCTTATGTGATTTTATATCATCGGCTATATAGAGCATTTCCGACCTATTTGCAACCAACCTGAAGGAATAGAGTATATTCATTGATGAATTATCTTTCATCTAGTTCTTCAGGTCATTTTACAATTGTATAAAACAATGGCATCTGATCTTAATTAACTTAAATTATAAAGTAGCGGATTTTTTTTCTTCATAATTCTAGTGTTACAAAATTATTCCCATAAACACAGGACAGAAACAATGTATAAAATTACTGTAGTTTATAATAAACATTCACTAGTATTTTAAATAGTATATTTAGTGATTGAAATCCCAAATAGAAACACTAACTACATCTAAAGCAATTTTATAAAGCTAATTTTATGTTTTATTTTAAAGGCTAGAAACTTAGCTAGTGGGCAGCATTTACAGAGTACATCTTACATAATCTACTCATCCAAACTTAATCTGTAGAATCAGTCTAACAAGAGACAATTGAAGACAAATAAAAATCATTAATTGATTAAACATTCTTTGAAATGCAGCGATTGTTTAGTTGGAAAGATTCACAAGCTTATTCTTTCTCTTTAGAAAATAAAATCTCTTTCTAGCTCAATTCAATAATTGTATTGTCTATTATTAGATTAAAGTGTCTTTAATAAACTATGACGAGCTAGTAATTTTGAAAGAAGAGATTTAAGTAAATGAAATGAAATAAAGGATTTAAATTCAACTTATTTTCTAAAAGTCTCTTAACATTTTGGCTTCTAAACTTTTGGACTAATCTTCTATTTCATTAAAAGCAGATAAAGCTGCAGAGCAGAATATTTTATTTGAAATGTATTTTATATCAAATGCAAATGATTGCAGCATTTCCGTATTTTTATTAATGACTTATTTCTATTATTATTCTATTTTGAATGATTTGTCAAATGTTACTAATGAAATTATGTTCAATGATGTTATATAAATTTCCAGATTTTTTAATTCAATGAAAATGATTGCTTTCTAAATGCTCATGCTTTTAGAAAATCATTCAGTGAGGTTAAATTTGCAGCTCTTTGGAGTAAGTCTCATGTAGAGTAATGAAATTCTGTAAATGCTGTACAATAGCATATAGGATTAAATGATAAATGATAAATTAATGGATATGTTAAGGAATTAATACTTCCATAATTAATGGCATGGAATAATAGTTTTTGATAAAGAAGTTATAATTTTGTACACGACAGGCTTCCTAACCTGCCTTCAGCTTAGATTTGGAAAATGTGTTATTATATTTTATATCAATTAATATTATTTTCCTAAGTTGAGATAATTGATCAATTAATTCAAATAAAAACACTCATAAGGCAAATAGGATAATACATATTTCACAACCTACTATGACCTACTCACACATGAGGGTTTTCAACCGAGTTTCAAATATGAAGAGCAGATGCTACCTATATGTTGATTCTCAAAACCCGAGTGAATACAGAATTAGCTTACGGTTGGTTATCTTTTACCCATGGAAAGACGTGCCTACTTAACAAAATTTTGGCCTTGAATGTTTCTTAAAAGGAAAGTATATATTTTTCCCTTGGGAGCTTTTTGTGCGCTTGCATTATAAAAAATATGTTTGCTGTTATTATTGTTACATACCTGTAAGTTTGCTTCACAGCAGGAATAGTACCATCGTAAGAAATAAAATTTTAATTTCAGATCTGTGGGGGTTGATTTAGGAGTCGCGTCAGTGATCTCAGAGCTTGGAAACCATTTGAGGTCTTTCCGATGAAGTCGACGACTTTGGTGACAAAATTGACAGAGAAATGTTAGAAATTGTTTGAAAAGAGAAGAATATTAGAAATTTCAAGTATTTTATCGAAGCACCCATTAAGAATCTAGATACGTCTGATTGGCCAAGATGATTTGTGACCCGCCTCTCGGGAACTATAAAAGACCAGCAGTCTGTAGCGGCGACGTGTGTCTTGAGCTGAATTGGTATCTGGAAGCAGGTGTCCACCATCAACCAGCATCTAGTCCTGTAAGAAGTTGTAAGTCGGCAGCCTGAGCCTGTTGTGCAACTAAAGCGAGGGGAAAGTGGATAAGTTCAACCTTTTTGGAGAGACTAACGTGAGCCTAGAGTGAATCAACGAATATTTCATCTCTTGTGGAATTCTGTCTGGCCACTTTATATGATGGGCTACTACTACTGTTTACAACTTGAAAATTATTATTTTCTGTTGTGTGCGGCTGTGTTCCGTCCTGTATATTTGTCGTCTGCGTAATCGTCGCCTCCGTGTTAGTGTCTTCGTGTTAAACAAACAACTAGGTAGTTTTGTACTGAAATTTGTTAATTGAGTTCCCAAACCACACACCCACTGCAAAAAGAACCCGGTAATCCGTAATATCATTATTGCAAATTATTAATTTGATTAAATAACCATTCAAAATTATTAAAAAGACTAATATTTTTATATTTTTGAAAGCAAAGGTATGATTTTGGATAAGATTTCAACCATCATTAAATCAAGATTTAAACTTTTATAAGATTTTTGTGCAATTCACAATGTATCAGTTTTCTTCTTTAATTACATCTATATATAATTATATTTTAGTTGTCTAGGGATCCTATAGGAGTAGATAGGTCAAGCACTAATAAAGATAACGTAATTACGACTCCAGTAGCAATCGTGTTCTAGTTTTAACTGCTTCAAAATAGTTTGTAATAAATAGAAAAATACTGTATGGATTTTTATTGGTAGACAAAATTTGAAAATACTGAATTTACTTACAAACATTGTTACCGATGAACTATTTTAACGGCAATCTCTGAAGATGGAGATGAATGACTTTGTACAGCATCTTGCTGCTGCCTGATTATCAAAAAGGTTGAAAACTGGGAAGATATATTTTCATTTCAAATTATTCAGTGAAAAAAGAAATGAAAGAAAATTAAATTAAGGTGGAAATAGAATAAGAAACCACCTCAACTAAACTTGTATTTCTTATTGAGGCATCCGAAGAATTATAATACCCGAACAGACATTCCGTTGAAGATTCTTCTTCAAAGATTCAAAATAGATTCTTCTGATTCCGCTGACAATGTATGTGTTACGATCGCTGATATAAGTGATACTATTGAAGAAGAAGACTTTTGTTGAACAAGATTACAATGGAAAGTAATTTTATGAAAAAATAATTTTTATATATTTGTAAAAATATATTTTATATATTGTATATCTGTCAGAAATGAGATTCGCGTACATGGCAGACATTCTCTCTAAGATATAACTTTTTGTTGTTGATAATTATCCAAATGTGACAGTCTTTTTTATGTTTTATAATAACTCTAAAAGCGGAAAACGGATACCTAATAAGCGATAAGTCACCGATTTTGTACCTGTGAATTTTTGGCATCACAACCCTCCAGCCAAAACGATATCATACTTTCACATAATAGAAAAAAAAACATTTTTTATGCAGTGTAAATATCAGATATTAAAGAAGAACAATTTTCTGTTGAATATCTAACGATACATTCCTCATTTAATTTTTTTTAATATTTGGTACAGATGTTTTTTATAAAACAGAGAATAACAATATTTTATTCAAAGCACTCAAAAAATCTATAGGTGCTTCAAAGGATCAAAAAATATAGCTGACATTTCAGGACAATTTTTTAAATGATAGAATTAAATAACTTATGAAAGTACTTGTAATTTACTAATAATTTAGTACATTAAATGTTTAGCACATGATAAATAAATTATTTTCCTAATATTGAATTTTTATAAAATTTATATGCATAAATTAGCTTTTTAATCATTACTCAGCAAACTCTGTCTTCCTAATTGGCCCTTAGCATAGTAGACTCTTTTACAAAGGGTGAACTTTCGACTTGTGAAATATCTCAAAAACTACTTATTAGAATTTGTTATTTTAAGTATTTATAATGGTTTTAGTAAGAAATAATTAACTATGTTTCTGCATATTACTAGCACAATTTTAAACTAGTCCAAAAATATTTCTACATTCCAAAAAGTGGTGTTTGCTCAAGTGCCACCTGATATTTTTAGAATTTTCCTCTTAATTTTGTGTTAACTCTTTAAAATATATTATTCCATTTACTTCCCACAATTAAAACTTGATAAATCTTTTTTGTTTTAAGTAAATGTTAACATATTCTATCTCATTACCTTTAAGTATTTAAAAAAAGCTGAAAACATTTCCATCGAAGACTTGCTTTCTCGACATTTTCTTTCATGAAGAAATTTAAGTCTTCTTTACTTAAAAAAAGTGAGTTTTCAAAACATTTTTTCGTCACTAGCGTGATGGATGTTGCTGTCTTGAAATTCGTTAAAAACCCGATAGTGTGGTGTTAATATCTTTAAGTGAATAAAGTCGCGGTTTTTGAGTGAAATTTAAATCCATTCTGTCAAGATCTTAGTGGTTTGCAATAACAAACGACCTCTCATCAATGATTTATGATGATGCTTAGTTGAAACTTTTGGAAACGCAATTAGGATATTAAAACTTATAAAATCATAGTTCATAGATTAGAAATTTATTATAACTATTCTTTCTATTTCAAACTGGAAATGTTTTTCTTTTTGTATTTAATTTTGAACCGGTTACTTTGACAAATGTATTCCTTTTATTTACAAAATCTTTTCTTAATGTGTTGTATTAAAAAATAATCTTATGATGTGGTTAGACTTTGTTTAATAGAATAGTAAAAAAATGCAATAAGAATATAAAAATATTCAAAACTATTGATATGAAATTAACAACTAATCGTAAGTATTTCTGACTTCTTAAAAATGGTAAAACATGGGCATTGTCGTTTTCTCTTCTCATTTTCAATTGAAAGGTCATTCTTTAATGTATAATAAAAAGTATGATCATATGGCAATGTGATATGAATGTGCTTAGACGAAAGCTTAGGACAGACTGCATGTTTATCAAACTTTTCCAAAAATATTAATTTAATAATTTAAATTAAATTAATTTTTCATTTCAAAATTTTGAAAAAAAAATAGTAACATGGAAATACTTTTTATTAAATTCTTACTTGGATCAACTAAGACAAATTTTATTTTAGTTATTTCTCATTGGATGATCACCAAAAAATTATTAAGTATCAAGATATGATTGAACTTATATTCTTCACCTTCACGTGAAAAATACTGAAATCCTTGCATTTTACTGATTGAGCTACTGCCTGATTGTTTAAAATTTCATTGCAAACGACTAACACTCTATTTAAAATGTTAAAAATTAAATAAAATTAATTAATGAATTTGTATTAAAAATATTTATTAACATCAAGTGTTATCTATTACAAGTTTAAAAAGATGTATTTGATTTAGAGTGGATGTATAAAAAGTATTTTATTAATGATTGGAAATTTAAACAAGATATATAAATAAATATATGTAGGGAGAGTGTGAATTAATATTAGGACTTGAAAAAGAAAGAAATAATAATAAAAGAAAACAAAATGTTTTTTTTGTGCAACTATGAACCTCTATAAATAACCTCTATGAAAAAAACCCTCTGTTAAGTTTAAAAAACTTTGAAAAAGTTCTGTTACGTTATTTTTCTGATTTTGGACTAAATATTTTGACTCTGCTCGACATTGCTAAGGAATTTTGTAAGAGTATAAACTATTAAAAAACTACAATAGAGGGTTTGTTGCTCAGTGAGTCAGTGACTATTTTGTATAATTTCTACAACCATCAAATAACAAATATATTTAAGAGTATATTATATTCCCCGAATTAAAATTAGTACAGTATAAAATTTAATTTCAAATTAATTGAAGACTTATTGCAAACAAATATTTCCTCCAATTCCTAGAGTTCAAAAAAGAAATTCGAAGAATAAATAGTAGGTAAAATTTTATTTGATGAATTTTTGAAAATTAAAATGTTTCTGTGTAAAGTAATCTGGTCATGCATTAAAAATTATGAATTTTTTTTTCATGCGAAATCACCAGGTGATAAAAGTTTTTATTAAAAAACTGTGATTTAATGTCGTTTAACGTTTGCTGTGTTTGTGGATTTGATTACCTTTAAGCCGAGCATTAATGGTGATAGGACAAATATTATCGAATCATAAATCATTTCCCTTTTGATGAAAATTAGAAGACAAAATCAAAAGCAATCTAGTTTAGAGAATGATTGTAAATGTAAAAATCTGTTACACACTAATCACTATAAAAACATTCCACAATCCCTGTAGTTTTTTATGCCTAGAATAAAATATTAAATGTGAAATGCTTTCTAATAGCTACATAATATTAAATTCGTCGTAGAACAAGTTCAAATTTCAGTTTAAGCCATTATATCTTAAAAGAAATAAAAACTTAATTTCTGGACTAATAAAAAATAATTTTCTAGGAGCCTTCTTTATTTGCATATAATAAATCAGAAAATATTTTAGCATGATAAAATTTATTTTCTGGCTTAATCTTAATAAAATAACGCCATATAACATGTATAATGAAAAATATTTCTTTCAAAACTTTCTACGTGACAAACTAGTAATCGATATTTGGTGAAATCGTAGTTTCTGAATAATAAATACCAAATATGAAAGGATTTTTCTCATGTTTTTTATCCTTATTGATAAAGTCCATCAATACCTTATTAAGGTGACTCAATACATTCGAAATAATAATAGCATATTTACGATTTTGTTTCGATTTAAATATTTTTTGATAAAAACTATTTTTAACTTCATTGAGAAAGTACATAGATAATTGCGTATTTTATGTAATTTAACATTTATTATTATTTCATTTTTAAATAAATCTTTAAGATGTATGAAAATTCATAACAATAAAAATTGTTGTGTTTTATCTGTAAGCTATTTTTCAATAAACTACAAAAAACTATCAATATTAATTAATAATATTTCATTTAATTGAAAATGCTGTGCAAAATAAATAAAAAAACATTAGCAAGACGCAATAATAAAAAAAAATGGATACCATCTTTATGAACCTGATATAATTTAATTAATAAAATAACATTTAATTAAATAACATCAAATCACTGATTATAAATTTTTACTTCAATATACAAACCTTTTGTAGGAATTTTTAAAAATCAATATTTTAATTGAAATTTAAAACAAGGATGAAAAACGACATCAAATTCTTTACAGAATATCCTTATTTAATTGGAAATATCTTTCTAAAGTAAGCGTGATAAACGTTGAACTTCAAATAAAGAAAATAATTTAATTTAGAGAAAATAATTAAATTAGAGAAAGAAAATAATTAAATTTTTTGTTTAAAAAAAAGGAAGTGATTGTTAATTTAAAAGTTGTAAGCTACAACAATAACAAAAAGATTTACTTCCACATTGGAGGTTTAAAATAATAAAATAATAGGAGAAATAAAAAAAGCAATAAAATAAAAAATGTGCATTCTATTTCAATTAAATATATTCATCTTTTCAAAATGCTTTCTTTTCTTTTCTCTTCTTTATATGTATTTGTAATTTACAAATGCATCGAAACACAAAATTAAAATCGCTGAGGTTAATGGTTATTTCTTTCACTTTTACTGAGCAATATTTAATTTACATTGTCTTTTGAAGCGATGTATCACTGAATATATATTTCTCTGAATCTTTCTATTCTTCATTGTTGGAGTATAAATCTGTTTTTCTATTCCATTCATTAAAAAATAATGAAAGACATTGCTTCATTAAGAATTCAATTAATCTTAGATCTTTTTTTAAATAAATTATACAATCGCATCTTTTAAATTGCACCATGTTTTCAAATGGGATTTTAATAATACTAGTTATTTCGGTATTTCAAAAGTTTAGTGAAATTGGCTGTATAATCTAGAAGGAAAAATTACTGTTGTATTCTAAATTTGATAATCAGTCAAAACGGACCTAAAAATAACTCTCCCGTTTTTATCTTCTTGAAAAAGAAGAACCTGACATCTAGAACAACATACAAATTGGTGTTTTATCAATTTTCCTTAGAATGTAAATTGATAATGATCAATTAAGATGCTTAAGTGAAAGAGAAAATGTTAAGTTTGTTTCTTTTTACTTTCTAAAAGTATACAAAAATAAATCTCATTATAATCACCAATAGTATTATAATCCCCAATAAATTTCATGTCAAAATTTTATTTAATAATCCCGAAGAAAAAGATATTGTTCTGTTCCAATTTTGTTATTCGGTCAAACAAGATGAACCTGAAAATACTTCATCCTTTTTTTCCTTCTAGAAGTTAACATACAAATTGGCGTTTTATCACGTTCCTTTAGAGTGTAAATTGATAGTGATCAATTGAAATGCTTAAGTGTAAGAGAAAATGTGAAGCTTGTATATTTTTACTTTCTCAAAGTATACAAAAATAAAGTATTATAGTCACCTATAAATTTCATATCGAAATTCAGATAAATCTACTTATTTCGGATCTGAAAATCCACATTTCTGACTTTATAATTGTCCGTCTGTCTGCAAACACGATAATTCTTTAATTTATTTGAATTTCACGAAGATATATATAGTAGGGTTTCTGCACTGAAGTCATAGATGTACACCTAATTTTAAAATTTATCAACCAGACGTTTGTCCATCTGTCTATAAAAGAGGACACGTTAACAAAAATGGTTGTACAAGTGCAAATATTATGCAGAATTTAAAAATATATTCTATAGATATTAAAAAATAATTAAACTAAAGTTGGAAAAGTGCTATTCCTTGTAATCAAAAGTTTGCTAAATGAACAATTCTAAAATGAATTAGATGAAAGAATCTCTATATTCGATTCTGCTATAAATCATGTGTCTCCAAAAAGTTTTTTCCGAAACTTCCTAATGATTATTCTCGTCTATTGGTATTTGTATACCATTGGCAAAAAAATGTTATGAAAGAAACTTATAGCATTCGCTTATAGGTTATCAATAGCTTGAACGTTGTTAATACGCATGTAAAGAAAGATCGATGCCACTTTTTAAGTACTTTCACATGACCTATCCAAACAAAATTTTGACATAGAAATACATACATGAAACAAAAAAATATATACCAAATATCACGCATTTGAATCATTGCATTTTTTATATTCACATGCTCTAAAAACTACATATATTGGAACAGCAGAGTAGTCATATCATTGACTCTCCGGACCGCCCGAAGACACTCTTATAAGAACTGAATGACCAAACCGCCGCCACAAGAACATTAGAGGGAACTGTGGTGGAGTTCTAAGGGCCATCATTGCCACTGTACAACTCTTCCTTAGTGAAATACGTCCCGTCATCAATGGGAGAAGCCAGGCCCCCACCTTTTCATGTACTCATCAGATTGCCGAGAACCTTCACCATACCGGAAGCATCTATTCAAGGTGTCCTAAGTGTGGAGGGACGAACAGCAGGATAGACACTTTTCCGAATGAATAAAATTCAAATCTTGAAAGAAATCTACACATCTGAAACAGTGATATTAAACTTCAAACATCAATCTCAAAGCTTGTTTTAAGACTTCACAAAGAGACAGACAGATGGAGAGATAAACATAATCTCTAAAATGCTTTGATCCTTCTGATAAGTTATGACCTTGTGGAATCTATAACATAAAGATTCGTGAAACTCTCGATTTCGAATTGTTGAACGGTTATAATAATTTATTTTTGTACACTTCGCGTAAATTTCGCGATGTTCCTAACTTGCCAAAGAGCTATATTATCTAGGAGAGAATAAGAGAAAAAAGAGATAATTATTTATCATGTAATGTAGAAGAAAATTTAGACCACTAGGGAATTTAAATTTCTGTTAGTAGGAAATAACCATAAGAATTAGTCTTAACCTCCATTGAGTATAAATTAAAATCGCCGTATAAATATTTTCAAGATTCAAATTTTGAGAAATGTAGCAATAATTATTGCTAAACCAAATTTTCATACATTTTACTCTTTGATAATTTATTATATACGTGGATACGCTTAAAATGATAAGAAAGTTTTAATCATTAATTACTGATAACCCATTTCTCAATTATCTGCCTGTAAACTTTAAGAAATATAGATATAAAACCGAAAAAATGAACTAATGTAAAAATTTAGTTTTGAAAAGAATTTGATACATATTTTAATATATTATCAAATTGAAATCAATTTCTGTATTAATTTAAATAGTAATATTTATTCTCTAATTTCTAGGAAATAATTAAAATGCCTTTTAGTTCCTTGATTATTTCATAAATAACGGAATAAACATCTGATGCAATCAAAATAAACTAAAGTAATTAGTAATCTCACGGTGGCTTTCATCTTTTGAAATGTAAATCCAATTACGCTTCCTAGTATCTAATTTAAGTTGCCGTTTTCGAAAATGTCTTTCTTTCTTTTGTGCAATAATGGGTATTTAATTATTTTATGTCATGCTGATTTGTTCTACATTTCTGAGTCAAACAGTTACAATTTTAAAGAAATTCTGAATGAAACTTTAAATAATTAAAGTCAAGAAAGATGCCGTTTCAATAATAGTCTTAAAAAATAAATTTAAATGAAGTGGGGAGAATGCATTGTTTATGAAACAAATTAAAAAAATTGTTTCATAATTTTTGGTATTCCATAATTAATTATGATGGATATGTTATTTATTAAATTTCTCATAGATAATGAGTTCTATTAAACTTTAATTGCCTAAGATCGGTCATATTAATTAATTAATTTTTTTTCGAATGAGGCGAATAATTTCAGTGCTAAGCCCAGAGTTTTAATTAAGTTTAAAGGCAATACATCTCAATTCTCATGCACATAAGAAACAGAAAATTTGTTAATATTAGAAGCACTGTCTAAAAATGTAAAATAGAGGTTTTTAAAACTTTGTAGATATTCCTTATATGTACGAAGTCAAAAATTATGACGAAAAAAATTACGAAGAAAATTATAGTGTGCGTGCGCATGTAGCGCCAAAAAAAAGAAAATGTCAAATTATTACATAATGTAGTTATTCGTAAAGAAATTGTGAATTTGATATGCACACGCTTTTTTCCCCTTTGTCTTCCTTACGATTTTATTCATGTGGATATGATAATGTCGTAATAAAAAACGATTAAAATATTTAGCAAATTACTTACAGCATCTCTAAGTAATTGTTTCATCGAATAGTTGTTTGGGGTTCAATTATCCCTGAGCGCGGAGAATTTTGTACACTTTATAATTTTGGTGTATTATTGCTAAAAGCTATAATAATTGCTTAAAATATTTTTAGTAATAAGTTGAGAATTATAAATTGTTGTAAATAACTATTTCACCCTTAATTATAATTGACTAAATTGCACTAAATAATCATGAATATCAGTTATTTTGAGTAACTATCAATAATATGTTTTTTTAGATTGATTATTTTGAGCAATCATGATTTTTTAGATTGATTATTTTGAACAATCATCGGGTAACGTTTTTGACATGCAAGATGAAATTCAGCTTAAAAAGCTAAGAGATCACATAGAGATGATATATTTACCTTCAATTGATATAAACTTCGATCGATCGATAAATATTTGCCAACAAACTTCAGGTATCCCACTGGATTCTTAATTTTTTTTCTACATATGCTTCAAATGATTATTTTTATTCCTGGTTTAGGTTGAAAATGTAATAGAATAATGAAAAATATTAAACAAATATTTTAATAATTTTTCGTAAAAAAAAAGATAATTGTAGAGAAAAAAGCAACAACAAATATTAATTGCTAGCCAACTGCCGTAGAAAAGAAAATTACAATTAGACATTAAATTATTTTAGGAGAATATTGAAATGACCTATATGCATGCTTTGAACTAAAATGTTTTGAGTATATTGAATGTACACTAATATATGACTAAAACAATTATATGAATGTTTTTGAAAAAAAATTTTTCTCAGTTCGACTATGAATAATTGTAAAATGTCTAAAATTACATTTATATTCCTAACCTTAAAAATAAGGTACAAAATTATTATAAAATTTTTTATAAGAGTATAATCAAAACAATTCTATATATTGTGTTTACTGTAGTCGATAAAGTGCAAAATTGAGTTATTCATAAAATACATTTAAAGTAAATATTTTCGAAAAATGGAAAGTTAAAATCAAAGAAAATCAAAGAAAGTTTTCAGTCATTCTTAATCTCTTCTGATTTGTAAGTTGGACCTTCCTTTATATCATCCTTTACAGATTTATTCTTTCTAGCAAATCTTCTTTTTTTTAAAAAACAATGTTACCTGACGTTAAGGAATGTCGTATCGAATTGTCTACTCTGTCATAATCAATGTTGATGAAATTTTCTACTTGTTCTGGTTCAAAAGGTAAATATATTTTTTCATTAACTGATAATAAACCAGTGTATCCAGAATTGTAAATTAAACAGAAATATAAGTGCCTAAACTTAGAATTTATAATTCAACAAATGTTTCTAAAGGAACAGCATTCCACAATACACCGTTAAAACTTTCATTATAGTTCTGTGCTTTTCCATACAGTCATTTCCGGCAATAATTTTTAAGCAAAAATTTACATGGATGCAACTTTTTATTTATTTGTAATGGTTGACGATAAAGCTGGTTTATTTTTCTGAAGTTATATCCACGAAAATTTGGCTGTTTAAAACTTACACCAGCTATCTAGTTTTTCAGGAGTTCATTGTTTTATTAATGTACTGTTAATTTTCTAGTATTTCAGGCGATACATTGGATAATTGGTGCCGACAACAGCAGTGAAAACAGGCACAGCAGTGACAGCACTTGACATTTTTTCCAGATTTCTTATATTACAGTGAATGACAATTTCATAGTAGTTTTGCAGTCTATCAAAAAATTTGTAGATTAAATTTCCTTTCTATAAAGTCCTTTTATTTATTTTTTTTAATTTATGAAGATGCCTACTAACCGTTTTTTTGTATCTGACCAATGCACTTAATTTTTTTAACAGAATTCATACCAAGTAAAAAATTTTTGAATCTCCATCTTCGTAATATTGTCTGTATAGCAATTGTAGTAAACTTTGCGGCCATTCAAATATCCGATAGGTTCCTACCACTTCCATAGTGCCAGTCTATTCTTTGTGATTGGAACATATGTGGTTATTACGACTGATAGCAGTACAATAACTAAAATTTGTAAAAAAAAATTTTGTTAAAAAATCATAAAATTAAATTTATGAAAGTAAACGTTTTATGTTGTTATTTAAATACAGTTATATTACGTATACTAATGTACTATTACGTGTTTTACAACATGCTTAGTGAACTCTTTAATGCTTAGTTGACAATAATATTATATTTTCATCAAGTTTAATATACTATAATAATAGATATACATTATGTAATCAAAATTATGTAGCATTTTTTTTTGAATATCTTTATAAAAGCTGTATGAACTATTCTAGAATTTCAAGAGTAGTCTCGAACTAAAATTTCTTTTATTTGAAGAATATATTTGGACTCACATTTTCCGTGAAAACTCGGTTGCGTAGATAGTTAAGAGAGTCACCCCACTTATGAAAATCAAAATAATAATTTATGTTTACCCCATTCCACAAATCATAAAACTTCTTAAAATGCTAGCATAAAATTTCTCTAACATTTCATAATCACAAATGCCTATTCCTTGATTTGGTTTAGAATAGAATGACCTGAACTATATAACCAGAGATTCATCACCGACCATGGTACAACCATACCTTCAGGAGATATGTATTGTCATCGATGGGGGTGGCTAACTAATGCACCATTTCTGTTACCATCAGGGCAACAACAGTCAGTTATCAGATCTGGAGCTGTCTGTTCCCGTTTTTGAAGAACATTCGGGGAGGAGAAATCAAATATAAACACTGACAAGCTCAATAAAACTCATTAAATATTATCTCACTGGTATCTCAGTAGAAGCAAAAGGAAGAAAAGGAAGCCAGATACAAGAGTAAGAATCGTAAAAGGAATATGGATATCGTACGTTTCAATGGCCTATATATACTTTAAAACTGTGCTCTGATTTTACAGTATTCAATAAAGATTCCATCACATAATAAAAACATTATCTAAATAAAATCTGTACGCAAAATATTTAATTTTTAAAGGAAAATATTTACTGTATAATTATCAAAGAGCCATTATCTTGTGAAATTTAGAAAACATGTCAGTTCAAATTTCTTTTAACAGCTGCTCAAATTTCTGAATACTATGTCAGTTTCCAAGTAGATTTTAAATGAAAAGATCAAACTGAATTTATCGCAACCAAGCACATGCCAGAAAGACTTTAAAAATCAACAATTGTTTTTAAATTTGATGAAATTTGAGGATATATTACTGCATTTAATAAGGTTGTTGACACCGAATTTCCAATGGGTCATCACTTTGTTTCGTAATCAAGAGATCGAATTCGAAAGCGCCAGCGGTGCTGAGATTCACAATTTTTATAAATATTTATTTAATTCCGTGATTTATATTCTCCTTTATTTCATGTTCCAGAAGATTCTGAACCTTTCTTTAGTTTACACGATAAATGATGTTCTAGCTGTTTTCAGAAAAGTATTCTGGAACTTTCTCTGCTAGTATAAAAGTCGGAGATATTTCAGTCATAGTGTTCCGAGTTAGGTGTTGAGTTAATAAATTAGTTTAGCTTTACTTAATGTGTGTCATTGAGTTCCACACTAAAGTATCTAGATGAAATTCTTTGGCGGAACAAAGTACCTACGTGACGATACTTTTAAACAGCATTAACTGTATTCTATTCAAAAACAAAAAAGTGCATACAATTTTTTGACATAAAGAGCTATAAAATAGTATAGCAATTGCTGGATCTATATAAATAAATAGTACGAAAGGACGTTTCCTAATTATATAAAAAAAAACTGAAAAAAGGGCCAGTGTTTTCTTTATTAGCAACTAAGCAGCTCCTTGTATAGACTCATATGCAATCGTGTTCTACGAAATACGACAGCCGAAATGGGCTTCTATCAGCTTAGCATTCTGATTGGTTGCTAAGGATTCCTCGCAATTATCCTAGAAGACCCGCATGCATTCGAAACATCCCGAACAATTTAACATATTGTAAGGGTTGTACATGTACTTCTAGATGGATGCTTGCCCCTGTTCTGCTCGTTTATTCCTTAATAGTCATTATCCCCACTTGGCTGATTCCGAGAGGAAATTACTCCAACGACTTTCACTTTTTTCTGTACTAGTAAAGATCTCTTTTTATGCCTACGGTTAGAGGAAAAAAAAATATTTTCGCAAAAATTGATTAGTAAAACTTGGAGGCAGAATATTCATTTTTAGGCTTAAAGCCAAATGATATCAACAGTAAAAATAATTAAAATTATACATGTAAAATGACTTTGTACAGTATATTTTAACATGTTTATTTCAGGTCTTTTTCTCAACAAGGAAAATTTAAAAATATTTATAAAAATACTGAAGGAAAGACAGAAACAACTTCTATTTACGTTAAGACTACGCCACTCTAAATTAAAACTAAGATTGTATTCATCATGTATATTATTCCTTTAAATTTAAGAATGGCGATATTAAAATGACTATTATTAAACTACGATATTTAATTTTTTAATGCATGAGTTTTTATTCCAAAGATACGATTATCACTTCAAAAAGTATAACCGAAATTTAAAAAAAATAATGAAATAAGTAAATTGGAACATCAACAGCCACCAATTATTGGCCAAAAACATATTAAAACGAAGGGAGAAATAATAATAAAGTATTATAACTCTTAAATTTTCCAACAAAATGATGAAGTATTTACCAAAAATATTCATTTAGGTCTAAAAAACTGAGAAACAAAATCTACAAAAATAATGTAAGCGTGAACAAAATGAAATTATATTTTGAGGAATGTTTTCATGCTGATAAAAACTAATTTCAGTTAAAATTTCATTTGCTTATATAGCATAACTTTTATATCCTTAATTAAAACGCAAGCATTTTTACAGATTCTATAAAATTTAATTACTCACAAAAACTTTTCCTTTTTAAAATAATTTTTGTTTAAGAAATCATAAATATATGTATTTTTTCTTACTGACATGAAATTAAATTTTTATAACCGTATTTTAATTATCTTAGTTAGACAAAAAAAACTATTTTTTATTTAATATAAAAACGACACAACACTTTCTATAAAGTATAAACCATTAATTGAAAAAATATTTAAGTTATAAAATTTCAGTCACTCATATATTTTGACATTTATTGGGTATACGGAATTTTCTTTTCTTAGAACATTTTTTTATTCCTTTTGGTATCATTTTTTACCAATTTTGCTTTCAGTGTACTTCAAGTTAACAACGCTTATAGTTGTAATTTTTGTTTCTAATTTTTAGAGCATAAAGAAAAAAAATTTTATTAAAAAAATTTTTTTTTGTATTTATAACATAATATTGTATATTATATTAATTATCAAAAAACTTTTCTTAATAACTTAATCATTTAATGGTGAGACATATAAGGCTAAAATTTATTTAGAGTCAGTGATGATTGAGTCTTTAGAATATTAAAATATCAAAAATTTTATTGCGAAAATTTTTCAAAGAGTGAAAATTGCAAAAAAGGGATGTAAAGTTTTTAATTAGAAATAAAACTGTAAAGAAAGTGTATCAATCGATAGTGAATATGATTCATCGAATACAGCTTGCGAAGAAAAGTATCGACAATTTAAAAATACTAATTTCATTGTATATGTCAAAGAGTATAGAAAAGAGCAAGAGTTTATAATGAACTGCTACCATTCAATTAAACCATCATCAAAGGAGGAGAATATAAGTTACTGTTTATCCGTTTGAAAGAAGTATTGAAGAAAGAAAATCCAGAATAGGGTGGAACATTTGATAAGGTTATTTCCAGGCATAACAATGATTACCCACATATTAAGAATTTAATTAAAAACAACTTCCAGTTAAATGCATTGAAATGTATTAATCCATGTGTTGCATTCACCAGATGTTGCTCCATCAGATTACCCTTTTTCATCTTGTGTATTGTATCCTTTCTGCAAAGAAGTTTACCTGACAGGAATCAAAAATATAGCTAAATAACCAGACTGCAACTAAAGAATCAGATTTATTTTATGTAGAATTGAAGATCAATTTTTTTGTTTCATTGTATGTTTTTTAAGAAAAAGACTGAGTCATATTTATATATCCAATAAATCAAGAAGGTAATAAAAGTTTTCTGGGAATAACCGATCTTTACATACATGATTCAAGATGTTGAAGAAAACATATAAAATTGAAATAACTTAGGATATTTTATATTTATATATACAATATTTGTTTTTTTCAGCTATTTTAGTATTGACTATTCATTAGGTGCTTCGTTTTGTCTCTTTTGTAATAGTGATTAGATATTCATTACCCAGGAAATTACTAACTAATTGTCCACTAGCACATTATAATGCCAGCGCACGAAACCTCGAACGGAATCCTTTATCTCATCGTCTCAGGATTGAATAATTCATCGAATTCTTGTACAGTATAGAAGTTGGCAATAAAGCCACCTTGTTTTGCAAACGATTAATCATTTATTTGTAATGCGTCGTCTAAATATTAAGTGTTCATTTGTTAACTGGATTAACCTTTGTCTACAAAAACTGGTTCAGTCCGAAACTTAATTTAAATATATAATTATAGACATAAAATAGGAGAAATTCGAACAAATACGAAATGAAAATACCTAAGTCTACATTGAAATAATTCTTGAGAAAACGAAACCATTTCTACATGAGAGATAATAATATCATAAGTGAAAATATCTAAATTATATTGATATATAAATAAATTGTTATATGTTTTGTGGGATCGTTGTTAAATAGTTTATTATAATATGATTGATGTTTAGAAAATTATTTTCATTTTATTATATTTCTGGTTTTATTCTTATGAATAATATGTATTAATTTAATAACAAAAGCACACCGATATATTTCAAATAAAATATTATTTAGCTTTAAATATGTCCTTCAATTTTCCTTAAAAATCTCTTTTATTATTTTACCTCTGACCATTGCTTTATTTCAGTTGAAAAGTTAAATTTAAATTTTGATAATCAAAGGATATTTAAATAAAATATTTTGAAGAATTTTTTAGCAATATCTATTAAATGCTTTATTTTGTGAAATGGTATTCCATTGTATATTTTTTATACTAAAATTTTTATTTTATACATTTTATTTCATTTAATGAACGATCAACATTAAATAAAATAAAATGATGCATCAAAAATTTTTATTAGCATTCATGTACTACATTTATTTTGCCATGCTATAAAAAGTTTTATTTTTGTAATTTTACTGATGGTGATATCCGTGTTACGGAGGTGTAGTAGCTTCTAAATGTAAATACCCCAGAGCACTCAAGACAGAAGTCTGACTTTTAGCTCATTCGCTCACAACCCTTTTTTCACACACCTCACAGATAGAACACAGACTAAAGAACAAACATGCCGGAATTAAGACTTCAAACCGGGAAGGCCAGATTACGATAAAGACGGATTATCACTAGACCAGAACGCCGATTTTACATTAGCATGCTTTATATATTCTCGCGGACAGTATACCATTTTATATTAATTGACATTCTAAGCACTAAACAAAGAATAGAAATTAAGGTTTTAAAAATATATCAAGAAAAATTAATATGTAATAAAAATGAAGAAATAATAATAAGATAAAAAAAATGCTATTCACTTAGAATTTCTCAACAAAGAATTCTTTTTCAAAGAAGGATTTTTTTAACCATTAAATTATCTTAAAAATTCTTTCATAAGGAGTAGAACAATAACCTATCGACTTCTTAGATGCATATATTTTATGTAGACTACATCAAACGTAATTTATATTATAACCGCATCCATTGCTGTTTCAAAAAAGTCTACTTGTAATACAAATAGCTGAGCATTCGACGCAGAAGTGTGTTTTTTTTCTATAAAGACAGGAGCATTTCAAATTGAAAATAAAAAATGAACAGGACACATTTGCGACGGAATGCTATCTATCTACTTTGTGTTCTTACAAAAACACAGGAAACTTTTTCCATTTCCGCACTTCATTCACCTGGGAATAGTTTTCGAAGAAAAGAATGTTTCATTTTTTTTCTTGGTATTTTGGAGAAGGTTTTGGCATCTGTTCTAGCTCGCTTGTGCAATAGCCCTTGCTTCAGTTGACCTGGGATATCCAACTGTTTGAACATCCAAGGACATTGTAAATTTCTTGATTACTTGAAGGAAGAATTTTTTTAAACTATAGGACAAGTTTGGTTTCCATTTTATCCATCAAACTCCAGAAGATAAATTTATCATATATTAAAATCACTTAAACAACGTGGAAAAATACTCCAGAATAAAAAGAACATAATAAATGCAGAATGATAAAATAAAACATTTGAATAAATTTTGTAATTCGTTTTTTTCTCTTAGTTATAGAAAAACCATCTGCTATTTTAAATACTTGAAGGGAAATTTAATTTCATTTTGTAATTCAAGCCCGATTATTTTTTTTCAAATTTGAGTTAATTCTATTATTTAAATATATGAAGATATTTTGATAATTCTGTTCCATATAGGAGGTAAATTTCATAATTATCAACCTGTGAATAGTTTTATAAGTTTGCATTTCAAAGAAAAAATATCGTTTTTTTTAAATATCCAATGATATAGAATTACATTTATAAGCTCCACAGCTGCAAAAATTAATATAATGATTTTTCTTATTTACAGTGAATAAAATATATTTATCGAAAAAAAAATACAATTTTAACTTTCTAATTTCTTCCCAATCAAAAACGCAATATGGCGTAAGAACATCAAATAGTTTTTCATTTTTAGAATTACTTTAATTAGTTCATAGGTTTTGGAAATGTAGCCAAATGACACCAAATTGAAGAATAATAATAAGGAATGAGGAATATTATTGGGATGGTATTCAGAAAGTCATTACAATCATCATTGGGAATAGTATTAATTAGCCTATAAAACTAAGAGTATTTAAAAATAAAATTAGATTTTATACTTTTTATAGTAAAACTATTAATTTTCAACAATTTTCTTCTTCTTTTTCATAGCTTATATTTAAGATGACTTTTTTATATGCACGATTTTAAAATGTCTGTCACATTCCAAATAATTGGTTTAAATGTTTTGAAAAATACTTTAAAAAATAAATCAAAAGCGTTCAAATTTAGCATTATTAATGGAGAATTAGACAAATTCCCTCTTAAGGACTTAGTAGTAATGCATTTAAGAACTGTTTTTCATTTACCAATTTTTAATATTTGAGGGGTTTTTTTGCTAGGTCAGTGAATTTATTTAGTTAAACCAGTTAATTTTCCTAAAAATAATTAATTTTCTAAAATGATGCATTTGAGAGGTATTCCCCCTGTGATTGGTATTTCTGCATAGTGGCTATGATTTGAAATTTTGCGAAGGAATAATAAAATATATTTGTTCTAATTTTTTCATACTTTAAAAAGATTTTTTTTTTTGAAAAATCAAATCATTGAGATAACAAACATTAATATAAGAATTTCAGATTTAAAAAAATTGAAAATATCATTAAAATCAAAATTAAACTACATCTTTCTCTCTCGCAATAATCTTTGATTTCCACCAGAAAAAATTGAGTACCAAAGTCAATGTTATCCGTGCAATTTTTAAAGCTCAGATTCTCGATGCACAGAATATTATTTTACTTGCATTTCAGCTTTAGCATAGAAGTTGTAGTGTTATTCACATATTATCATATTTGGTCCAAACGTATTTTAACGTATCTAAAAGAATGGGTCCCGTATTTAATGAGGAAAATTTAAAATTTTATCGATTTATCGGCACGTGATTCCAGAATTTGTTTGAAATCATCACAAGTAATTTTATCAATTGACTTCTTGAAAAGATAAATTACTTCTTTAGGAAGCATTTCTTCTTCTACAATCCAAAAATTAACAACAATTGCAAAAGAAAAAAAATATTCAAATTCTTAAAAAAATACACTGGTCAAAAAATCTAATAAATAAAAAATAATATGATTGAAAATGATTCATTTGCATTGCAGTTATTTTTAAGAAGGAGAATCAGGATATATGGAATAAATTAAAGTGTGCTAATCATCTTATCATTTACCTATCTTTCCTTATTCTTGAATTTGCGATGCTTCTTTAACAAAGTTGAAAACAAAATAATCTTTGTAGAAAAAATACCGAATGAAGCATGAAGTGATTTTATCTTTTTATTATACAAAATAATTCTTTTAGAGTGAAATGAAGTCTGAAGAATTTATTTCTTTTTCTGAAAAAAATATTCAAAAAATATTTTCATGAAAAATTTATATTTATTTATTTATTTTTATCATTATTTATTTCAAATAAGTAATTTATAGAGCATTATAAGTTTCACAACTGATAAAGCATTTTCTATATATTTTCTCTCTATCGACTTGATGGAATTTTAGCGATTCGTTTCTTATCGAATATTTAATCAAATAAAAATGTTTCTGAATTCTTATCTTCTTGATCATAAGTAGTAAACTTAAGCATAAATGTAATCGTTTCGATCCCAAAAATTAGATAAAGTCTAGTATTTTTTAACAATGCAATTTCCTTTAAAATTAATCATAAAGTCACGAAAAAAAGGAGTTGAACATATTTTTTTGTATAACCTTCTTTCTTGTTAATGGAAAATATATACTTTTCTTGTTCTCACAAACAAAAGAAATTATTTTCAAAAACGTAATTTTTATAAAAGACAAAAACATGGTAAATATTAATATTTTGAACATTGATAATCCATCAAAGCAAAGAAGATAAATTTGTTAATTTTGTTATTTTCTACCTGCACTACACTGCTATACATTCTCGAATAAATAAATCTTGCTATAAATCTCTTTTTTTTTTCACGATTTTTTATGTTATGGATTTTTTCAGGTACCTTAATAATAGTTTTCTTTTAATCTTGTGTTAAACTTATTTTCTAGTAGATAATGTAAATATAATATTTTAAAAACGGTTTAAACATCGCAGAAATGGCTTATACTTTATTATTATTCTACAGATTTGTTATGTTTTTAAAAGACACATTAGGGTGATAAGATTTCGACGATATTTTTATCATTATGCAATTGTTTTTATCATTGCAAAAAACACTCTGAATATTCAACTGAAATTCGGTAAGTAGTCGATGAAAATTAGCTTAAAAGATTTGATTCATCTATAAAAATTATCATTCATGAAATTAATTAGCGAAATTTTAACAAAAAGACTTCTACTGCAACTTATAAAAGTATGAAAAAGTAGAAAAAAAAGGCAAACTTATGAATATTTTTTAAAAATATTTATTATTATATCTTTTAATATTTTTTTTTATATTATGGTATTTTACGAACACCCTGACAAATCTGTCAGTGTTTTAAACCCAGTTAGCGTCTCTTGCATTTTCAGTAGCTCTACATTGGGTCAAGAGTATGACTTAGTTACTTTATGCGTCACATTCGCCTGTAAAAACATTTTTAAAGGGGTCGGTACATTCACACACCTCACAAATAAAATATAGAACAACAACCACGTTTGAACCAAGACTCGAACACGGAACATACACTCTACCCTTATGACAGGACGCTGACTTCATATATTATAAGAATGATTGCCTAATACTGAGAGAGACATTTTTCCTGTAACATCAAGAAACACTGACTAGTGTTTTAAAATGAACGAGAAAGAAATACTACTAATCCCTAAATACTGTTTATGTATTTATGTCACTTCCTTCATTCGCGATATCAGCACTGCAATATAATTTGTTAATAATGAAAGGCAGAAATAAATATAATGCAATTAACTTTTTAATCCATTGTTAACTTGAAAAAATGCGGACATGCAGATTTAAATTGTAAAAAGTTGCTTTCAAAATGCAAGTGCATTTGCATTTCTAATGAGTCTGTAAAGTTGTTTCAATTTATTCCGTTTTGTACGAATATGATATAAATACAATTACCTTTTGTCTGAGAAAGATTGGTTTTGAAATAAATTTCATGGCATTCCTATAGTATACTGGTCAGCATAAACGCATTCGAAAAAAATTATATAAAACGTTTACTTTTTTATGATATAGGTCAGGAATTTCTATCTCTTTAACCTCTATAAAACCATTAAAACATCATGTATTTCAAATAAAAAAATGTTTCAAAAACTGTGGAAATGCTGAGTTGATTTAACACTTCTGTCGTTAAAAAATATCTTTAAAGTAAATGAAACTGTCCTTTTTATTCGGATGCCAAGGATTGAATTAAAATTTAAATACATATTTAAATTTCCAAGTTTACTTGTCAGTTGTGAAACTGAGCCAAGAACGTCAAGATTCATCATACAAAATGCAACCATTTTGGCGATATTGCTAGCTTAAAAGAAACTTATAGGCCCTAAATATTTAATAATATCAAAATTATTTGAACATTAAACTCTGATGACCTTTATATAGGGAATCAATCGCTATTCAGTAGCAATATACAGATGTATAAAATTATATCTGTGACATTTGGAAAATTTTACTTCAAAATCAGTTGGAGTGATCTTCACAAGTTTTCATACATGCTCTTGAATGGAATTGATTAACAATAGATATGAAATATAAATTCTCGGCAAGAATTTGGCCTTTTTACTGAAACTATCGAGTTATCCTTGTTGAGTGTTTTGGCCATTCATCCCTGACATGTGATATCTGAAAAACGAATTTCTGTTTTATACGCTTTTTTTTCAATATTTGAAACAAAAATTTAACAAATTTCTCTCGTAGTCGAAAATGACGTATAAAATTTAATTTATTTTAGGCACTGAGTTCATAAACTGTCGAATTTACATATTTCTGAAAGTAGATAAAACAAAGAGTCAATCCTCCATTACGGATGAATCATGAAATTTTGTTAGTCATAGTTTCAAATATAAAGAGCTAACTTTAAAAAAATTAAAAGATCTTCAAGAGAGAGAGAGCGAGAGACAGAAAAAAAGGAAGAAAATATTTATCTATGGTAGAAATGTGAAAAAAAATCTTGCCCAACATATTTTTATCTAATTTTACTGAGGAATAGTATCGATATTTTTCTACGACATAAATATATTTAAATCTCGTACTAAGAGTATAGCACAGCAATACCAAGTTTTTCAAGATATCGATTCTTTAAAAAAACACTGACAAATCCCGGATTTTTGAAACGATCTTTTCACATCATCAATCCCAATTTCAGCTGTCATCTTAAAGCTTTTGAAAAGAAGTAGCATATTTTTGCTTTGGCGCTTGGTGTGGATCTGTTCTTGTTTTGTTCATTTGGTTCGTGACATGGACTTATAAAAACTGCAGTTTTCAACTGCCTTTAATAGAAGACATAGTTTAAGATGTAGCTTCACAAAAGAAATGTTTCCCTTTTAAATAAAAAAAGACATGTGTGTTTATGAAAGATATATTAACAAGATAGATTATTTGGATATTTTTATGGGGTCTTTTAGATTTATTAAAACGCATATAGTTTCTCAAAGGTAAAGATACATTTCTTTCCAATTTTAAATTCTTTAATTTTCCTTAAAGAATGTGTCTATATGACCTTGTATGTATGCATTTTTGACGTATTTTGAAGGGAAGAAATTATATTATTTTAGATTAACAAAAATTATATATGGTGATAAAAAGTAAAGCTATATATTTTTTTAAATTTATATATATATATATATATATATATATATATATATATATATATATATTCACTAACTAAGTAACTATTGAATATTAATGTAGGCATACTATAACATCCCACCCTTCAACAAGTGATACCGCAATATCAGCTTTCAGGAGTATCCTGGAAATTCTGAGAATATTTATCATTTATCAAACAATTCTTGAAGCATTCGACGAAAGGGTCATTTAAGGTCTCAGTCGTCGGATAAACCATTTATCAATGGGTGGGAAAAGGGTCGACTTGAGATGTTGTCACCGAGTGGAAATGGCGTAACTGAAATGAAATATTATTCCTTTGTCTTTAAGTTGTAGAATATTGTTTTAGATAAATCTGAGGAATTCTCGAATACGATTGTTTTCCCAGGATGAAATTATTTGTGGATTTAAGTTGGTATTGCGGATCATTGTTATAATATAATGTAAGTTTATGTATTAAATGATTTTTCATATAATATAGGGCATAGAAGAAAAGAGATTGATAGAAAAATATTAATTGAGATACTATTTTTTCACAACAAAGCGAAATAGAAATGGAATTAAACATTAAATAAAGTTTTGCAGCAACCAAAAATGAGAATTTCTTATGTTAAATCTGATAGATGGGGTTTTCAACTCTAATCCTTTTTGACTACTTACATACAAATGAACAAAAAGCCAATGATATCATGGGAAACAGCATAGATCCCAGACTATTGTTTCAGGGATACAAACACGTTGGGTTGTTGATGAAAATTAATCAAAAGAGAAATATTTTTTTCTCCTTGCATTCTGAGCATACTACAAATAGAGTAATTTCATCTTTTTAAAACCTCAACGAGTTCTTTTATTAGAATAAATAGTTTGTCCCTTTTATACTATATAACTATATATTTAGGATGTAACCAAAAACCACCCTAAGTACTTTTTTTATTAATTTTATTTTTTCCTTTGCAAAATTGTATGAAATAAAAAAATATATATATTGTTTGTTTATAAAGGATACTACAAATTACTTTAACACAAGCATTTTCATCGGTGCATTATGATCTACTGAATTCAATGCTAAATTTTACATCTGATATAAAAGAGTACAGTGGGTTATTTTTGTATTTCATTGGAAATGAAAACACCTGATTGTATTAAGATATCATTTAGAGCAACAAAAATTAACAATTAATGAGGTACGTTTGCTTATTCAAATTTAAATTTCTACTAATTATGCTTTTAATCATTAAATCCTATTTTTATTTAATAAGAAATTTTATCATAATATATTTTTTTATGTTTACGACCCCACGACTTTCAATAAAATTAACTTGGTGATAATCAATTACCTGTTGTCGAACTTGGAGCAATATAAAATTCGTCATGTAATTTCATTGTCTGGACATAATCCAAGAAATATATAAGAACGCTTGAGAATGAATAAGATCCAACATTTTTGCATTGGTTCGATATTACATCTTACGAAACTATCATTTTAAGTAGATTTTCTAAGTGAACATAGGAAATAGGAACATGAATATGTATAGAAAATTATATATTTATGTATTTCTTCTAATTATTGAAGAAATTTATGCATTTATGACAGGCAAGAAATTTATGCATGTATGATAATAATAATCAAATACAAAACATAACTGTATCATAATTGTAATTTCAGAATCATTTTCAAATATTTCAAGCACATTCCAATATAATCCAACTGGAAACCAGATAAAAATAATATGTAAAGTAAATAACACAATTTTTTTCAGATTTTTCTTTCTTTTTCCCCCGAAACATTAAGAAAGTAAGAAGAAAAAAAAATCAAGGCTCACTAGAATCTGTTCCTAGATGGAAGCCGAAAAAGAATTCTTTCTGCAAATTAATGGCGTTGCATTGAAATTGTTCTTACTGTATTTCCTCCCTTATAAAAATCTTTTAACAGTGTAGAATGAATACATTTCAACTCAAGATTGATTCTTTCAATGAAATATTTATTCTGTCTAATTTACATTGCCCATAATTTCTAAAAAACGCTTTTCTTTCCCTATTCGAATTTTAAGTTCAGTACAATCAATATATACTTATTCAAAAAGAGTAATTATTTATTTTAAACCAAAATGTGTGATATAAAGGAGTATGGTGGAAGGGTTCAAGATTATTTATTTAAAGGGAAAATCACTTGTCGTTCCGAAAAAAGAATATATTTCTCAAAATCTAAATTATAATTTATTCAGTTATTGCTTTCCAATTTTGATTTTTTTAAAAAGAGAAAAGAATAAAATCATTTTAATAGGATGAAATGTGTAATCATTAATTTAATAGTGAAAATGGAATTCATTGAACGTTATAGTTACATTGAAATTTATATAGTTAAATATAATAGTTATAATGAAATGAGTGCAGTTTTTTAGATAACAAATTTATAAGCGATCCAAAAATCACTGTTTTTAAATTTCATTTATTATTTATTTAAAGTTTTAAATTTATTATTAAATCCTATAGACATTGTGATTTCTGAAATAATTTTTTTTCATAAAATTCATTCCACATCGGTACCAATAATATTAAAATAAAATTTAAGTGGGAGCAAATCGTCTTTCAAGAAGCAGTCATCAGATATCAGACAATCATGCATGCAATACGAATTGATATGGCGAAACAATTTAATGTTGTTTTCCTTCTGGTGAATACTTCCAAGATTATTTGATGATTGTTATTTACATTATGTGATAGAAATGCTTGAGATATGGTTTCATCATATCAGAAAAATTACTTTTTGCAGTTCTCAATACACTCCAGAACTACGAAGGAAACATGATCATGCATTAATCTGTTTTTATGTCTTAGTGTAAGATCCATGAAATCATGGCTTGTCAGAGGATTTTCTGCCACCAGGATTCTGAAGAAATGATATAGCGGCCAAGAAAGGCTCAAGACAGAATAACAATTGCTGATTCAGCGGAGCTTCCTGTAAGTACGCTCGGGAAGGATAAAGAATATTCAGGAATAGCACAGAGGGATTTGGGACCTCTGGAGCGAGACAACATTGATTGGATCTCGTTCATTTTTGGTGTAAGTCAGTTATTTAATAAAATCTTTTATGGATAGCATGGTAAATATGATTGTTTTGTCATCAACTGTGAGTTAAGATGAACATGTAAATGCTTTAAGTTGCAAACTAAAAGTAAAATAACACACTCGTGAATTGATAACTAATGAATTCTTCATAAAATGTAAAAAATAGTGATTGTAATAGAATTTTTATATAAAAATAAAGACTATAATAGTGTATAAATTGGTATATAATTGTTCTTATTTTCATAAATTGAAAATATGCATTCTAGGAAGATCAGGTGTCTCTTTTATTCAAGGAATTGCTCGAATTGCACAATTCAGATTTTTTTTTCAAAAATGAAGCTCATTTCTGATAAAGAGTAGTGAAGAAATAATACAGAAAGATTTTTTCTGTATTGTTTATAGTAAACCGAAGTGTCAAATTTGTATTCATTGTACATATGCACACATGATGTATAAGGGTGGGCTTCTCCTTTCATTGGATATTTATATGTGTCGTATGAATGTGCTTAGTACGATAAATCCCCTTCATATCGCAAACAAGATTCTCCCAATTCTTAGATCTTGCTAGATATGATTTTTCCACAACCAATTTGAATTCTCTTCTCAGTTAAGCATAATAATTTATTTATCGAAAAACCTTTAATTTCCATTTCTACTCCATTGAGTTTATAATTTGCAACTTTATAATATTGAAAAAAAATTCTGTTTGCTTAATTATATTATATTAAATTATATTAAAAATGATTAATGCATTTTTTAAAATTAGTTATAGTCTTTCATTCAATAATTAACTATATAATATCCGTATGCAAAATTTTTGTAAATAAATTTGATTGTTAGAACACTACAATTAATAACACATGAAAAAGACCACAGTTTCACGAATCACGTTGAGTAAGTGGCGAATGTAAGCTCAGATTTTTGAAGATATTATAAACACATTTATTGTACAAATGCGGGCTTTGGATAATGCGCATGTCTAACCTGAGCAAAGAAGCAGAGGTCTTTAGTCAACATATCAGCAAGAATCCTTGAAGATTATCTTTTGCGACCGAATGTATAATGAAGGCACTTAGTTTATTTATCTGCAAAAGGTCCCATAGAAAACGTTGAAAATCTTCTCTGTGCTGCAAAGCATGCATAGTGACTCCCTTCAACATTTTCTCAAGAATTACGTAATTATCTATTTGTTACATACCTAAGAAAATATTTGAAATTTGCGTCATCATTACTTGGACTTCACATCTGGCAGAATTTAATTCATGTTACATTTCCCAAAGGCGTCATATCGTATGACCTTTATACGACTTTTGTGGATGGGGCGGAAGTCTAGTAGATTGTCGTTGCTATATCAATCGAAAGCTGAAATAAAATTTATGAGTGTCACTTTTCGTCGTTGCAAAATTGTAGCTCTTGTCACTTTGAACAAACTACAGTTTTTCAGACAACATTTTTTGTATGTTAATTTTGAACATTTTGTCGAAACTTGGGTGCATTTCTAGTGATTTTTCACCTTTTCACCGTTGTTCCCGACACCAGTCGCAGTTGTTTATCTTCTTAATATCTGTTAAGGACTATCTGAGCTTACTACTCCAACAACAGAACGCTCTGTATGTTTAATAAATTATTAGAAATATCTAGTTGGTGCTAAATATCTTATTTGAATTCTTTTTACCCTTGACTGAAACTTCAGAGCTCTGTCATGTTTCATCGACAATTATGTAACAACCTTAACTAAAAACAGAAATAGGAAGTGAAAAAAAATCACTCAATTATTATTCAATTAAAAATGATTCTTCTTCTATAAACATTACCAGGTTGTTTAACTATTTTGCTTTAATATAGATATGGGCATTTCAAAATAAATTTTTCGTAAGCTCTTTTAAATTCATTTTAATTTCTTAAGTGGACTAATAATTATTTTCCATTAAAATAGAGTATTAATTACCAGAAAAGTAACAATGAACAGATAAAAAAAATAAAATATTTCTTTTTTGAAAATAATTTTTTCTTCTCATTTTATTTGGATGAAAGAAAATATTTAGTTTCACAGATACGTCCATTATGTAAAGCATATTGCTTCGTTAATTAAAATTTCTTCGTATTCAGAAAACTTAATTAAATTTTTATCAATCATGTTCTTTAAAAAGAAAAAAAATGTCTATAGAATATTGTAATTTGACATTGTCATTGGCTTATTTGGCTTTGAATGCAATAATGAGAATTTTCCATTTTTCACATCATTTGTATTATCCTGATATAGCTTTATTTCCTCAAGCCTCAGTTGGAAGAAGATTAAACCCTTCTCTTGTTTGCTCTTCAAATCCTCTCAATAGAAATATTTTAATTTTCTATCAATTTAATCAATATATAGTAAAAATTTCATGAAGGTTAATGGAATGTTTAACAATAATAGATAGAGCAATAATAAAAGATAAATGCACCAAGCTTTCTTGGTATGTTTTAATAAATCAGGCACATATTTTCTAGGTATGTTAATTTAGAATTCTATGAAAACATATGAATTGTTTGATGATTGAAAATGGCAAGAAAGAAGATATATGATCATGATATGTATCTTCTTTATGTCCCTGAAAAAGTAAAAAAATCATCTAATATTCTAGACAACTGTAAAAAGATAAGGATGACCTAAAATAATTCCAGTCATACGTTTAAGACAAATATAATTGAAATTAAATTAAATGTTTCTGAAAATTTCATATAAAATAAACAGAGTAATAAAAAAAATAAACTTATTCAATTTAATAATGAAGTGAGAATACCTGGATGCGTTACAGGATATATTATTCAGTTTTATTATTCAATTCAATTCAATTCAATTAATGGTCAACGTCAAGGTTCAACTTCCTTCATAATAAAAGATATAGAATATCAGACTGGAGACGACTCCTCTTCATACTTTAATTTAGCCATTATGGAAGCAAGAATCGACTACCGCATATGAACAATCTCATCCATATGCTTATGGTGTTCCCCAGTTGGTGATTAATTGGTGAATTGAGCAGATTAATACTGATGCATAAATCATATTCATTCGTCTTTTTTGCATCGTCTGGAAAGCTGTATATTTTATTGAATTATTTCACAATTCGTATATGCTATTCAAAACAGCTTTCCTTATTTTAATTAATCAATCATTTGCGAATAATATTAGCTTTAAATATGAAGTATTATTAGAAAGAGCTATCTAAAAAAATAATAATAAATGAAACATATTCAGAAATACTTTTAGAACAAAACCAATTTAAATGCATCTTAGAGCTAAGATGTAACCACGTAATTTTAAAAGAAAACACTGAGTTGCACGAAATTAATTCTTAGGAAGATGCAAGCATTCATGACATACTACTGAAATGATTGAATGGAAAGTGAAATTAAGAAAAATTATATAAATTAAAATTTTAAATCAGAAGTATGTATCTGTTATGTATGAAATGCTTTATCTATTTTTTTATATATATTTATATCAAATATCTCTTGCGATGGAATTTTTTTTATTTTGTTTCAAATCATCCATCCTACAGTGAATGAAAAGTTTTATTAAATAAAAGGAATTATCTTCATTTAAATAATTAATTTTTTTAAAGACTCATTGTTGTAAGTAGCCTTCTGACATGTATATGTCCGATTAAGGATACTGACATACTCGAATAATAAACTAAAAATTTACTCTTTTCATAAAAAGAACGTGACACTTCCTTAATGAAACAACAAAAATAATTCTTGACAATAATTTAATTTATTTCGGTTGATTATTATTTTTATATTTAATACGAAATGTCCTATATACATCCCGGTTTTCTAACGTGTCTGTCAAATATTGGACTACACTTTAAAAGGCTTACTCCACTATTTTTTTGATAAAGAAACAATGCCGCAAAAACCCACAAATCTTTTTTCTTTTCGATTTATCATTTGATCTTTTCAACCTTTGCCTTTTATCTATTCGCACCTTTTTGTATTTCGAACTTTGTTGCTGTATATATCCGATTCAGTTTTTTTGACCTTGGAAAAAATATGAGTCATATTTTTTTTTAGCCTTTTCATGTAAAAATCTTTTCCGTCATTTCAGAATAACATAAAATATGGTTTTAACACTCAGATATGCTTTTGCTCGAACTTATCGATATATTTATATATTATATTAGACGCATTTTACCTTATATTGCAAAATTCAGGAAAGAAGAGGCGATGGAAGATATTTAGTTTATTGTCATAAACATTTATTTCTCTCTAATATTTTTTGACATCTTCGATGATTTTATTGGCATCTTTAAAAACGACTTTTCTCATCTCTTTAAAAAGGACTAAAAATAGTGATTATCAATAAATGATGTTTCAATTTTCTGCAATTGTTCTTTTATTGCTTCCTTACCTGCAGAAATAGTGTTTAACTTGTTATGGGAAATGTAAATCATGGTGATGGTGACTAAAATATTATACGGAATTTTGTTTCAAATTAAAACTGTATTTTTTATCACTTCGCAGTGAATAAGACTGCCCAATTTGACATTTAACTATAGAAAATAATTATCCCCAGAAGTACGTTTGTAATGATTTTTTACCATGTTTATTAAAAGTCTTTAACTGAATTTATTGAAAAGGATTAGTATACAAAATAAATATGAAAATCTGCTTTATCTATGAACTTTAAGTTCACAGAAAATCAAAAATTATTTGGGGAACCGAAAACTTAAGTAAAAAAGAGACATTTGTCTTCAAGCATTTGCTAAAATTTTAAAGATAGCGTTAAATTTAATATTAGAGAGTTAAATTTTTACCTTATTCATAAAGCGATGCTCCTACAATTGACAATCAACCAAGCTAATTCTTAATCTATTGAATTAATTTAAATGTCGAATACCTTTGTGTATTTTTTGGTAAATATTTTTAAGAAACTATTATGAACTTTTTGTAACATTAAAGAGGCAGTGTTTAAAGATACAGTATTCTTTTTCTTCGGAATTTAAAAATTATTTTCTTAAACAATATCTGTACTACTGCTTTATAATATTTATTTCTAATTTATTACCTTTTTTTTTCACTTTGTAGAGTAAATTTTTCTTTTTTTTTATCATGTGTCCATACTCGAGAAAAACATACTTGATTCAAAGAATGCTCAAATATTGTAGAGTAACCTAAGAGCGATATTCGCTGAAAGACATTAGAAACATATAAACTTGTAACAGAATTTTTATATTCTTAATGACAGTATGACTTTTGTGTCGATTGAAACCCCAAACGTTAAAGCTAAGCACTTCATACATATAGCGATCATTACGGTAGGATTATTTTCATCAACTAAGTGAAGCAATAATACTAAGATATGAGAAATGTTGGCATTTATTACCACTTTCTTTGATGATATTCGAACTTCTTTTTTAAAAAAGCTATTCACTTTTTTGTAACTTTTCCAAATCGACTAATTTTAAAAGTGAATCTAAAAGAGTTTAGAGAAACACTAATTTGTCTTTACTTGATTTTCTTTCTTTTTTTAACTTTTGGCAGTCAAATAAGGTTCTAGAATCTGTTAGAAAAGTGTAAATGTGTGAAAATAATATAAAATAACAATACAGATTCAGTTCAAATGCAAAATTAAAATTTTTTTGTACATTTGTTTCAAAATAAATTATATAAATTTACAATTTAGAGACAGTTTTTTATGAAACTGTCAAGATCACTTTTATATTTTCTAAATGTAATGCAAATGATATCATTATTTTAATTCAATCATTAAAGATTTATAATACATAAGGTTTTTATACCTTTTATTAATTATTAATAAGAAGTAATTCACGAAACGAAGTAGTTGTCGAAAACGTTTATCTTAAAAAATGAATGTCGAATCTAAAATTGAAAAAATAAATAGATAAGTAAATAAATGAAAAAAATAATTCTCATTTGCTTTAGAAATTGCTTAGTTACCTAATAACATTTAACTTATTATGCTTTCCAGTACGTAAGATTTGGTATTTTAGTCACCTTCCTGCGCTTATACGTTTAAAAAACTCCTTCTATTTTTAATACAAATACGCAAGTGACCAAACAAGGTTTTTTTCGATGCAAAAATACGAACATTTCAAATGGGAAATAAAAAATGAACGAGAGCCATTCGAAAGGGAAAAAAACTATCGATCTAGTCTGTATCTTAACAAATATATAGTAAACTTTTCCCATTTCCGCACTTTATTCACCAGGGAATAGTCTCCTAAACGAAGTGTGTTTTTTCTTTCTTTTTTCTCATTTTTTTTGTAGAACATGTAGGCATCTGTTTCGGCTCACTAGCATTGCTGTTCTTGCTTCAACTGATCCTGGGTATCCAGAGAAAATGCTTGACAATCCGGGCAACCACTTATTTTCTTGAAGATTTGTAACAAGAAAAAGTATTTCGGAAAAGTCTTGCTAACCATCTTAGGCAGTCATCCATTACATGTAAAATTCCTCTTATAAGAAAAAATTTATTTATCTTTCCTTAAAATTACTAAAATGATTTCAAATACTATTTAAAAAAACAACTAAGAATTGATGAATAAATAAAACAGTTTCAGTGAATTATATCTACTATCATTCTCTTTGTTTTCCTGAAATAAAAATAACATTTCTTTTTTCTGTGTAGAATACTTATTTACAAATTGAAAAGACTACAAATTTCTCTATTACATTTTTTTTTCTCTTTTCGCTAGACTTAATATAGATAAATTTATGAAGGATCTCTTCCCATAAAAATAAACACTGAATTAGATAAATGTTCAGCAGACTAAATTATAACTGATAAGTTTTTAATTCCAATATTAATGTTGTTTTCGAAATCCTCGAACGATTTGAAAGTAATTCACATCAACTAAGGATGGAAATGTAAATATTTGCAGCCGTTTTCACTAATCATCCGATAAAATATATTTTAATGATATTAATTTATCAATATATAAACATTTTCATCAATTATTAATTGTTAATTGATAAATCCGTTCTATTATAATAAACTCTGAATTCTAATAAGATAATCTACAAACTAGACATAAGTATTCATTACAATGTAAATATTGTTTTCGAAATTTTGGAACGATCTGAAAGTAATTTAACATGATTTTAATCGTGGAAGAAAATGCGATATACTATTGGCTGTTTTTTTAAATCATTGCATATAACACATTTTAATGATATTAATCTATTACTTCATTAATTCTTTGATCAAATGTAAAATATCGTTATAGTACAGTAAGGAGAGATTCAATTTTACAAAAAGACATTAATTTTGATTTATTAATATATCTTTCAAATATTTATTTAATATTTATATCAGGAAATATAGAAAATAAATCTGACTTCTTAGAAAGAGATAAAAATTATTTCTTTAGAACTTGATTTCTAATAATAAAATCTTTGTCAATAGTTTATATAAATATTTTTTTATTTTAATCATGGAGAATAATATTTATATCACCCATTCTTATTAATTAGTTGATGAACAAGAATGGATTTTAATTAATTAATTAAAATACTTAAATAGGATTTTTTTAAAAAATATTCTTAATGTTTAAAATTTAAATTTGTTTAGATAGATAATCTGTTTTTATGTATTATTCATTTTCAAATAGTTGAATATAAATATAAAAGGAAAATAATGCGATAGCATATTTATATTTCATAAAATGAATTCTATAGTTTTCAAAAGATATAAAAATTGGGAAACATTGCTGGTTTATAAGGTGATGTATACAAAAATATTTATGACTACCCAAATTCTGAATTTATGAGAAATGGGACATGATAAAAATATTTCATTACTGAATTTTGACTAATTTTAATTTTATTACATGTCATCTGAATGAAATTGCTCCGTCCTATTTTCTGTTGAAAATGTAATTTATACACTAATTTTTTTAGTACTTAAACATGATTTATAACAGCATACTAACAGTTTATATGATCAAACTGAATGTAAGAGATAAATTCCATTTATATGATTATACCAAATAATTCAATATTCTGTCACGGGATTCTTTTAATCTGTTGCCTTAATTATATTTTAGTTGTATAAAACAGAGAAGCTGACATCCTGAATTCAAGTCCTGGCTCCTGCAGGGTTGTTATTTACTATGTGTTCTGTGAGGTCTGTGAAAGAGATCCATGTAAAAACCGGCTCTGCAGATCAGTGTGTGAACGTCGTCTTTATATCTACCAGACGTCAAACTTTTGCCCTCCGGTGTCCAGCGTGTTTTATTCTCAGAAATCATAGTGTAAAACTCGGTTTAAATCGCTGATGGGCTTGCCATATTCAGCGGGCTTGTCAATGACGTGACAAAAGTAATAATAACAGAAGTGCTTGATAAAATAAAAATGTTTCTAAAATATTATTTTTTTTGTAAGCAATAAGAAAATTGTTTGTCTTATGAATAAGAAAAAAAAAATGGAGTTTACCAAATAGAGTGAGAATTAGAGCTGAACCAAAATTTCAGCAAGCATAAAAGAATCCATCTGAAGATTACTTACGGAAAGAACACATTCCAGACAGCAAATTGTTCGATATTCTATTAAGGAACAAGAATCCGTATTGCTTCCTGAAAGAAATGTAAGTAGATACTCTCTGTAACTAAGTGGATGTTCGATAACACTTGAATTCGATATTTTTTGCCTCTCGAGAACAACTATTGGATAACATAATGCAATGAGGTCTGAACAAAAAGAATTGTTTTAGTTACTTAAGAAGTAAGAAAATATTTTCGTAAGAAACACAAAATTGATCCACAGTTTCCAATGATACTCTGGTACTTTATGCTTCATCATTAAAACTTGAAGCATTTGTATTTCCAAAAAATGATTATTTAATTTAATTTTAATAAAATGTGGAGATTATATGTCAGTTAAACTTTTTTCTTTCGCTAAGATTTTGTGTGTGAATAGAATTCTTGTTTCGTAAATGTATGTTAGGTAAAAGTTTGAGGAATTATTTGCATTGTAACATTTGGAATGTTTTCTATCCAATTAATATCTTAATAATTAGACAGCTAAAGTAAAAAACTATTTTTATATGTGAAAACTTACCCCCTGGAAGGACAACTCGAAATGAAGATGAGATGCTTCCGGCATGGTGGTTAATTATCGCTACCCTGGAGGGTACACGAAAAAGTAGGCTTCTAACTTCTCTCATCGGGATGTACTTCTCTTGAGAAGGGTTGTACCGGGGCCGGCGATGACCCTTAGGACTCAAGCACTTCTTTCAGAATGGTATTCCAAGAAGCTATTGATTTTGTCTAGTGACTCATTTAATATTCTTTCAGAATTCACAAATTTAATTTTAGAAAATGTGATTAAAAATTTTTCTTTTAAAACTTATTGAAATAAAACACATACATACCATAAAAGCACTAATATTGCTGGAACGACAATTTTTGAAAATAAGGATGTTGCAAAATTATTTGTGCTACAATATTTATGGTAGTTACTGCAAAAAACGCTAAAATTTAATTAAAAAATAAACCCTCAAGGTTGGTCACCATAAAACTTTTTCGTATAAAGTATAATAAACTTGTTACCTTTGAGAATGACTTACATGACTTTTGCGTGTTATAGCTATAAAATATTAACCTTTAATGAGGATTTAGCATTTCTACATAATCTATTGTCGCCTCGGCAAGTCATTTGCAGATTAATCCTTGGTAAAAAGATGCGGTTGAGATTCAATTTTTTTTAAAAATTTAGGTAATTGTATTATCCCTATAACCATCCCTTAGATGTAAACAATAAACTGATCAAGTTTCATCACAATCAAATGAACGGTTTAGGAAGGCATAAGAGACATACAGACAAACATTCATTTTATTTATATAGATATGTGTTTTCAAAAATGTTATTTGTTTATCATTTATTTTATGAGGAAAATATATGTTTCAATGCATTTACGTTTTTAAATTATATTATATTTCGAAAATTTTATGAAGCATATCTATGTATTTAAAAAAAGAAAGATAAACTGTAAAATGTATTGGTAGATTGTTATGCTAATATATTCATCAAGGAAATTTAATTTGAGTTTAAATTTAAAGCGGTCTCATGGACAGCACTTCCCCATTTAAGGATGAAACTTATACCTCTGATTCTTAATTACTAACACAGCTAAGAAGAGCTGTTTCTACTAAAGAAGAGATTCTAAATTATTTATAGAACAAAGTTAAATATTGTAATCTTGTAAAAAAAAATTTCAAAATACCAGGCTATTCAAAATGCCATGCAATTTCATCATAGATTTGTTTATATAGTATTTGTTTATATGATTTCTCATATAAAATGGATTAATTCCTGTATCTGGATTTGGGTATCCTTATTATTAAATTGTATATATTTCCTTTGATAATAAATATTACGCAATAAAGTGATAAAAAAACCCGTTAGCCCTCGACCTGAAAGAAGATATATAAAAATAAGAATTAAATAAATAGTGAATTCTTAGTTTAATCTTTCGTGTAAAAACACAAATGTTGATTCCGGTGATGATTATCTAACGCCTAAGAACAAAAAAGTATCTAGAAGAAATAAAATATTAGGATTTTTAATCATTTCAAAAAATATTTGGCGTAGAAAGAATTATATTCGCTAATAAAACATTCACAGGAGATTAAGTGAAATCTTTGCCATTGCGATCAAAGAACTTAAGTAAAACATATCATAAAAGAAATTTAAAAAATAAATATAAAATATTTGAAATAGTAAAAAAATCCTAATCCACTTTGCTTGTTATGAAAGAAAAGCTAAATAAGCAAAAAAGGATTTTTCTTATTGATGGATTAAAAATGCTAAATAATGCTCTATTAAGAACTGCTTTTAGTTTAGAAAAATTACAATCAGAGCAAATTTATTTTCTGTTTAGCAGCAAAGCGGATATATTTTAGAAAATAAAAGAACGTAGTGAAAATATATTTAAAAAATGGAACTGACGCCATTTTTCATGTATATGCTACTGATTTACGAAAGCATATTTTAATTGAAATTAGTGGTAATTATTCAATCATCAAGACTTAAACGATTCTATCAATGTTTAATTTTACAATTATTTATTAAATTGATATGATTTCAGAAATGTTTTATGTTTTTTTATTAAATAAAATATTGACTGAAAATGAATAGTTTACACTCAATAAGCTCGACTAAGAATTTTATCTGTTTTCAAATTTTAATGAAGATTAGAAAAAGAAATATTAAATATAAAAATCTTAAAACAAAGAAAAGAAAATTTTTCAAATTTAAATTCTCAACATAAAAAATATTTTGAGTGCAATAAATACCTTAGACTAAAAACTGAAATGCATTTATAAAAATTATTTTTTCTTACATGATAATGGATTATTATTAACAATAATCGTTTTATAAGTGATGAAGGATTGATTTCCTATTTTCTTAGGGAAATATGTTGCATAAATAGAATAATGATTGGCAGGTAAACGGAAACATAATCTGTAGATTGGTTGAACATGCTTAATGCTATACATTCGATTTCTCTTCTTTGTTATTATCTTTCATACAGAAGAAGTACTTGCAATCGTATCCTTCAGTAAAGAAATGTTTTGTCAGCATACTAATTTATCTTATTACTTTTTGCTTATTAAGATATAATCTTCTCAAGAAAAAGTAGTCTGTACAGGAAATATGACATAAGAAAAACACTGAAATTATTTCAAGTAAATATTAAATTTCATTGTTTTCAAAATAAACATCAATGTGACTATCTAATAGATGGTGAAAAGAATTCATGTATTCCTGCTTCTGAACCTCCTAATTGAACAAATTGGCAAAATTGGTGATTCAAGTGGCAAAAGACTTAAGCAAAACTCTGTAGTTTCTTCAAGCAAAGTTTGAGTTATATTCTTATAAAATTAACGTCGATGTGACTAGTTAAGAGAATTGCCACTGAATTCTTGTAATTATGTTTTTGAACCTTCGGATTTAACAAATGGTAACGACGATTCTCAAGAAAAATCGATGTATAAGTAAAATCTGACTTAAGAAAAACCTTGAAATTATTTCAAGCAAATTTTGAAATATATTCTTATACAAAAAGAATGCCGAAGTGACTATTTAAGAGATGTACCACGGAAATTTTATACTCATGGTTTTCAGCCTCCGAACTGAACCATTGGCATAGGTGATTCTCAAGAGAAACTGATCGGCAAGAGAAATCTGACTTAAGAAAAACTCTGAAGTTATTTCAAGTAAATTTTGAAATATACAAAAGAAAAATCGATATGATTATTTAAGTGATATGGCACGGATTCCCGTATTTGTGGTTTTGAACCTGCTGACTGAATAAATCATATAGGTATTAGGATATTATTAGTAAGTAGAAGAAACATTATCAGTTTGCCCGAGTGAAAGTGCTAAATGTATAGCAATAGATCATGAGTAATCTTCATGTAAATGAGTTGCAGTGATTTCTGCAAAAACGAATTTCACACTTGAAATCCAAATACCTCTGAATTGTTTTTATCCATTTATAAAAATTTAAAATATTGATATCGATTTTATTTTGTAAAGGAAATACTACACTAGGAAATACTAATTTTCTTTTTTTAAAAATCTGATATAGAGCTGACATTATTAAAACTCAAGTATTTTATTTTTATTACGGAAAAAAATTGTATATCCTCTAACCAAGATAATGTACTTGACAATATACCTCACAATATAAAAAAAATTGTGAGCACAGACAGAAAATCAATAACATTTCAAATGCTAAAAACGTTTATTTTATTAACAATTTGAAATATTTGTTATTGAACTTGAATTTAATATATTTAAAAAATGGTAGTTTTATACACAAGATTCAAACATGAAACAATTTAGTTTAAATAAAAGCGCATAAAAACATACACCAATAAAAAGAATATATAGTCTATGGAGAAAATATTAGAAAAATTTCGAACTGGCATCTTAAATTATTTTTATTTTACAAAAAACTCACAATCTATAGTTTTTTTTTATAAATAAAGACATTTTAATACCAAGGGAAAAAAAGACAGTAAAAAAGATAGCTATATTTGTAAGGAATCTATGTCCACCCCGAAAGAAAGTTGACAAATGCCGGATTTCAGAGATGATCCCTCGTCATCATCAATCCCCATTTTGGCTGTCAACGGATAGCTTCTGAGAAGAGGAAGCATATTTTTCGTGCGATTTAGCATTTATTTTCTTCACTTGATTTATCATATATTGGTATAAAAAAAACAGTTTTTAACTGGATCAACCAAAAAAAAAAAAAATGCTACCAGTATGTAGATTTTAAGCAACCATTATTTTTAAGAAAATTGAAAAAGGCATATATGGTTATGATTGAAGCAGCTTTTTTTATTACTGTCTCATAAATTATTCAAGTTTAATAAAGATTGTATTTGTCAGAATAAACGAAAGATAGGATGCCAAACATATACCGCTTTCTGAATTCTTTTTATTTTTTCTCATGACAAAAATACTAAGTTAAAGTATTGTGCACTTTTTAAATTCTTTTTATTTCTTTTGTGATAGAAATATACTAAGATAAAGTGCTATGCATGTCAAAACAGTTGATTTCGAATCTCAACGCTTGAGATCTTCGTGAATACATTTTTAGTTTTACATTTATATCTCTGGAACAATAACCAAAAGACTCTGTAAGCTACATGAATGAGGTTTGGTATATTGTCTTTTTACTAGTTTCATTATAGATTTCCCTTAAATTTGGAGCAAAAACAATTTAAATGAAATACATCTATCCAGTAGTCTGAATGAAAAACAATGCAATATAAACTATATGACAAAAAAATGGGACATAAGTTTAAAATCACTAATGTGAACATTTACGAAATTTGAAATTAAGCATATTTGCTTGGACTGCAATATTGTAATGTAATAATATGAACTTGCCAATTCTTTTTTTATGACCAAATTAATTTTTTATAATTATTTCCGTATTGCTCTTACAGTTTTCAATTCAAAATGCAAATGTTTTAATTTCAGTTTGACAAATTATTTTGTCATTTCAGATTGTGTTTTATGATCATAGTAATTCCATTTCTGTTTTAAATTGAAATTGTTTGAACTAATTGATTTTATTATTTGTCACCCAATTGCAGCTTAAATTATATGATTATCTTCTTAAAATATCACATAGTATAATAGAATATCTATATTAAAAATTAAAATAGAAATACAATGCCTTCTATACCTTTAGCATTTGTTTTAAGTTGTTATTAATTTTAATGGCACGGGGTCATATACAAATCCGCTGACGAATACAGCTACTTCAAGCCGAGAGAACGCCTGTTTGTCAGTAGGGTCAAGAGAACGTATTAACTACTCTCGCGTCACAACCCTTTTAACGAGGCAGACTTCATTCATCCATTCCCATTCTCGCATCCTTAAATCGTAATTTAAACCTGAATCAGCTACCGATAATCTCTGATTCAGTACCTCCAGTGATATTTTCTAGACTTAGAGGACTTGGTGGCCAAGATGGATTTGTAGGTGCGCCAGCCACCGCACGCACACAGCCACCAGAAACCAGGCAATCTCAGCCCTTCTTTGTTTAGTGGATGAGTTAATACTATTTTATTAATTTATAATTCTAAAACTTAATCCATTAATGGTTACATAAGTGAGGTTACATCATATGCAAAGGATGTATAACATTATGTATTGCAGCATAGGAGTTTTTTCAATAAAATGCATACAATAATAAAAAAAACAATAACGCAAGCATGATCTGACATTAGGTTCTATTATTCCGAAGATCCATTGAATTACTATTTGCCAAAGGATTTACAATCACCAAGATATTGAAGATATAAACTAAAACTACCATGAATACCTATAGGCCGAATAGCAATTTCTGATTTTATGATGCTTGCTATAGGTAAGCTCTGAAAGGATCAAGAGTATTTAGGAATGACACTGAAGGATTAGGATCCACAGGAGAGAAACGACATTGATTGGATCCCATCACTTTTGGTGTAAGTCAAAGACCCAAAAACGACAGCTATGGATAGAGGAATAAATAAATTCGTCATGTAGTCACATTAAGAATTTATAGTTTTTCAACATTATGAAATTTAAAATTAATTCAAAATTTCATACACGTATTTATATCTAACATTTAATATACAAAGAGTTCTAAAGAGCTAAGCAAGGGTTTATTTCTTTAAATAATGTTCCGTAACATATATTTCAAGTTACAAAATTTCTTTACATATGATAAGGGAGTTATATGAATATATTTTAAATTTAGTTAACACTGATGATGTACAATAAAAACATTATAAAGCCATATACAGTAAAATGTCAATTAATAAAGCATTTCACTAACATTACGCATATCAGGGCACATGTTTCTATTTACTTCTATCTACAAACTGCAGATATATCTTTATATGTAAATTTAGAGGTAACTAATCATTACTTTAGATTTAAAAATTCTTTCAAAATGCTAAATATTTAATACAGGAATTTTTTATATACAAATATAGTATTGCAGTTTATCTCTAAGAGATCCTACAATAATGCATATGACAGTACATTTTGATTAGTAGGCAATTTAACTTCAACCACGAAATGGAGTTTGTATTTCAGAATTTGAAATTTTTAGTTGCCACATCAAGTTCCCTTTTTACAGGTCAGATTCGAACACCTCACAGATAGAATACAGATGAAGAACAGCCATATTCGAATACGGGTTACCCATATCATGGGGAAGACGCACTACCCTTATGCAAGGAGGCCTGCAAAAAGCCTTATGACATTTCCGAATAAGGCCCTAAACTTTGGAATCATGAAATCATAAATTTAAAGTCTTCACTTTGAACTGTAATTCAATTAATATGTCAACAGTTATTACTTATAAAAAATTTTATTTCTATGCAATTTTTATATAGAGAATTTTTTTATTTTATTCATTGAATTAAATTTTAATTAATTTTTTCTTCTCCAGGCAGCTTTAAAATATCATTTTAATTAGTCCTATATTTAACACAATTTTAGGAAATTCAAAAATTTAAACTCGTATTTAAATTGATGCAAAACAGACTATGTAGTACTTAAAAAGAACCCAAGAATGATGGATAAGAAAATGTATTCATTAAATAAAAATGAGTAAACAGAATATTTCATATTTTTTGGGACGCTCTTTGTCCATTAACCATGAAATCCAATTCCCTGTAACTTAGATTTCTCTAATAGGCTATCAATCAATAGCACCAATCAAAACCAGAAATCGAGCATTAAAAACAGCAATTATAATTCAATTAAAATGCTTATTTTTTCTAAGCGCATCTGATATAATTCAATACACACATTCGTTTCGTAAATTGAATTTCTCGTATAATTCATTTCAATCAGTTACATTTTATTAATTGGATGCTTATAATTATTTCAATTTCAAAAGAAATATTAATTAACAGGTAAATGATAGAAAATAGATCAAGAAAAAATTTTGAATTACGAAAAATGGTTTTTTTTTCGGTGAGAGAGAGAAAAAATATTTCTTTTCATGGCTCTCTCTATTATATTACAAACAAAGCTCCATTAATTAAATACTTTCATCATGAATGGAATGAATAATTAAAAATTTGACGATACTGTTTAAGTTTTTACTCAAAATTGGGTCAGAAACATTTAATTAATGGATTCTATTTTAACTTAATAAGTTTTAATTGAAATAAATTAGAATTTTACTTCTTTTGAAATATTTCTGTTTGCTTGAAATCGTTTATTTAAATTTGGATAAAATTCAGGAACATAATCTTTTGACACAGAGCAAAAATATGGCTAAAATTTATGTATTCTTATTTTTTAACATAATAAAAGATTATAAAATAACAAATAAGATTTGACGAAACATTTAAATATAAGTATATAGTTAAAACACTTGGTAATTACACAAGGATTAAAATATACATTTATTAGAACATTTGATTTTATTAGATTACTTAATTTGTAAATTTGAATTATTTTTGATTTTTATTACATTAGTTCCTGTAGAGAAAATAAAACTTTTAAATGTATAGTATGTATAAAAAGTATTATTAGATGCATAGTTATATTATGTTATTATCATATTTAATCTTATAGCATTTAAGTGTAATTAAAGAACTAAAATGGAAATATTATCTAGGTTGTCTCTATCATCATATATGCTGACTAAATTTATATTATTTCTATTATATCCAAAAGAAGTAGTAACTAATAAAAGATTGACAAATAACAATCGATCGAGTGAAATAATATATATATATATGTATATAAATATAAATGTAAAAAATATGCTTTATAATGTAATTACAAATCACAAAGTGTTTGTATTCAATGATCCATTTCAGAATTTAATCCATTTTTTATACTAGGCTGCACGAATTTCATTATTTCTGATTGTTATTCTGAAGTCTATCAATGTAATTTCTTTGTTGTAGCTATATCTATCTTAATGTTCCTCTGGAATATCTCGTGAATAATTCAATCTGAAAACAGTGATATTTTAATTAGTTTACCTTATTTGTTTTTTAAATATAGTTTTAGAGAAAAGTTTCATATCAGACTTTTAAAAAACTGAAAAGTATTGCCAGTTAATTCTTTTTATTTTTGGTCATTACACGTCATGCTGACTATTGATCAGAGTTCCGAAAATTCCGCTTGATTCATACTTGAAATTTTGAGGTAATTACTCTAGCGGGAAAATAAATAAGTGTTTCTATGGAAAATTTTACTTCTTGTTAACGAAGTTTAATATTGTATGTTTAATGAAAAGATAATCAAACAAACTCACAAAAACCTAGGAAAAAACTAGTACTAACTGTCTTCTAGTACATATTAAATTTTATCAATAGAAAAGATAGCAAAACATTTCTTACCACACAGAATTATTTGCTCCTAAATTTAAGTAGACATTTTTCAGTGTAAAACAGATTAAATGAAAGATGCATTAAATAAACAAATAGAAACATAAAAAAAACTATCTTCTAGTAAATATATCATAGACATTTTATCAATAGAGGAGGTAGAAAATCCTTCTGAAAAGAGAGAAAAAAATAACCACATTAAACGCACCGGTGCTGAATTTTACAGAATATATGAGCTTTGGCTAAGAGCCATTGGTTAAACTGCAACATGGTTGTGAAGAATCGGCATTGATACAGATATTTAAAGCTCTGCAACATTTATAAGATTAAGTAAAAACGTAATTTGTCATAAATACTTTAAAATGGTAAAATAAAAGAAAAAATTCAAAAAAAAAGAACGAATGCAAAATTAGATGTAAAACAAGAAGCAAATAATTTTTAAGAAATAACAAATCCCACCAGTCTTGCTTGATTAGAGACGATTATTTAGAAAATTACATTAGGTAACATTTGAAAGCAGGACAATTACGGTTTACAGCAAAATCAGTATTACACCTGGGGTACTTACAGAGCTGTTCCTCAAAAATGAGGTGCTTATGGATGAAACTTCTGTTGTATTTTCATGTATTTTGTCATTTGTCTATATCTTTAAAATTCATTGTTGTGTACTTTTTTTTGTTAATGAAGTCCATCTACATTATATTAAACCGGAAAGACTTTATAGAGATCCACATGATCTCTAGAAACGGAGGTGAGGTGTAAATGTTAAATTTGGAGTCTAGTCAGTGCAGAATATGCTATCTTAAATCATAGTTGACTCTATATCTGCTGGAGGAAAAAAAGAAGGAATCTTAAGCAAAACAGATGAAATTTCAGGGAAAAATAGGGTATATTATAGACATAAGTAGGAAAAAATAGTTTATTAGGGAAATATAAGTAGGAAAAAATAGTTTTTAGGGAAATATAAGTAATAGAAAATAGTTTATTAGGGAAATATAAGTAGTAAAAAATAGTTTATTAGGGAAATATAAGTAGGAAAAATAGTTTATTAGGGAAATATAAGTAGGAAAAAATAGTTTATATGGGAAATACAAGTAGGAAAAAATGTTGAGGAAAATAGGGAGAAATCTGAAGAAACATGTATGGTATTACAGTTATTTAAGTTAAAATAAATTTCCAAAAGTTAACTTTTAATTTCAAATAAAGTTTTAAAACAGTGACAAACTGAAATAAATTCATGTTTTTAACTCGCAGTTATAAATAAACAGTACGCTACATTCTGGTATATTTAATATTCTTCATTACGTGGTTGAAAGAAATTTACTTCAGGAATAATTATGAAGTGCATTTGAATGTTTACGTGATAAAACTAAAGACCAAAGTGGTTAAGACTTTAACTCATTCATATCTATTAATTTTTACTGAATAATAAATGAATTTTAAACTCTTTTAATCATTATCTAAGAAATTACTCTGGCTTTAATAGTTGCAAATCGGTTCACTTTTTAACCGAGAATAAATACATACTTCAGCAAATTATGGATGGAGGGTTAAGTGATCAAGTGCCTCATTAAGGAGATATTTAGCAATTTAAATCTTTCAATATCAGGCGAATGCTTTTAAGTTGGTTCTCAAGTCATTAATTTTAATCCGTATTTTGAATGAAACTTTAACGATGCTCGAATTTAGAAAATTATATTGAGAGCGTTCTAAAGAGCCCTTCGCTTTAATTACTTTGATTTTTTTACACCTGATAACGCAAATTTATTGAAGTGTTTTCTTTTTTTCAACCTTCGATAAGGTAAATATTTCTTAGCTCTGACATTCGATATTCCGAAACAAGCTTTTTTTTTAAATGTTGCCTTTTTGAGCATACCCACTTTTGCTTTCTTATATTTGAAATATGCAGACTGTCTCAAAACTCCTAGACCTCTGTTTTGATTCCTTGAATATTGATCAGACATATAGTGTAATTATTAATCTACGAAAAAGAGGCTCAATATGTAACAAGTCGATTACAATATTCAAGGGATTAAAATTTGAAAAATTCAAAATTTAAGTTTTTATGCTGACTCCATATAAAAAACATTCCAATGAATAAATTTTGCCCCATCCTATAATAACGACATGCAGAAAATGTCATAATTTTATCATGGGAACTCTCAAATGCGTGTTAAAACAAAGTTGGTGAATGGTCAATCACAAATTAAAATGTAAGTGTTTACCGCTTCATTGCGCATAAAGATTCGAATGAATGTATAATAAGGAAAGGAAATACGCTTCATATTTTTAGTTTTAAATACAAATTTTAAAATTTATCCTCCTGAAAAATACTTTAAAATTTGATATCATGAATTATAGAACATAAATTAAAAAAACTTATGTATTCATCACTTTATGTCATATATCTTTTAAGTTATCATTTCTACAAATTTTTATTACTTTTGAATCAATAAATAGTAAAATAATTATTCAATCACTCCTTTCTTTGTTCATTTGTGTACGATTCCTAAAACTAGAGCATTAGATATGATTTTTCTTCTTTGCGAGCTCATATCCAAGTGGTTTAAGTCGGCATTTGTGTAGTTTCATATCGTTGAATCATTTTGTGATAAAATTCTGAAATTTTGGCTTGATCTTAATAGAGTATGGAGCACATTTTACACACTACCATTTAATCTGAAAATTTTGATCTATTTTCAAAACATTCTGCACCTTTTTTTCGCAACTTTACAATTTACAGTATATGTCTATAATCAATATTTAAGGTATAAAAGCGGCTGTCAAATTTTTAAAGACATTTGGTATAAATAAAACATTATGTAAATATCGAAAATTTTGATACCATAATTTTGGTAATCTGTTAAGTGTCAGACATATTTAAATGCAAAAAAAAAAAAAAAAATCTAAAATAATGTATATTTTCTGCCTTTCTTTCTTTCTGCCAGCCTATGAATACGATAATCTAAAAAGCCTTCAGTTACTATGAATGAAATTTTGTATATGGCGTTCCCAAATTTGTAGATATCGCAAATATAATATTACATTAGTGCATATCTACAATAACAAATTACATATCTAAAATTTCAAATAACATACAAACAATTATAAGAAGGCATTTGCAATTTCAAATGGCATATCTTCAATACCAAATCGGTTATGCAAAATATCAAATTGCATATCCACAATATCAAACTGGTTATTTACAACATCAAATTTCATACCTACAATATATTTGCAGTTATCTACAATATTAAATTCTATATCTACAGAATGTTTGTAGATATCTATAATATCAAATTGCATATCTATATTATCAAATTACATATCTACTATATCAAATTCTTTATCTGCAATATTAAATATCATATCTATAATATATTTGTAGATTACAATATCAAATTGAATATCTCCAATATATTTATAGTATACAGTTACAAATATATTGAAATTGCATGCAATACCATATATTTATAGACATGTAATTACAAATATATAGTAATTTCTTGCAATACAATATATTTGTATTGTATGTAATTACATTATATTGTATTGTAATGTACTTATACTGTAGAAATATAAGTAGATATATCCATTTTATACTGTAGATAGTTACATCTTATTTGTATATATCTACCGAATTTGCACATCCATCAAATTTGTAATTATCTATAAAATGTTTTACACATTCCATTTCTCTATCGTGTCTGTACAAACATGAAGATGGATTGAACTAAACTAAATCTATTTGATTAGGCAGATACATTGAATTATGAAGTAACTCTGAAAAAGTGCTGATAGCTTGTCTCTATAATTTCGTATATTTGCGAGCAAGATAACTATAAATTGCAATAAGATAATTGAAGTGTCATTGGCACCTTTATTGCCTAATTTTTAGGTAATAATCTACATCTGAATTAAATCAATCTAAGAACTAATTGCTTGTTAGTCTGTAAATTCCCAAGTATGCCATTGAGATAGCCCAGAAATGTAAATACGTGAAAGTTGGCATACGGTCTTGCTACCGAAATAATAGACCTGTGTCAACTTTTGATTTGAGTATATAAAAAAAGAATAATCCAAAAATGCGCATTATTGTTTCATCTTTATGTACGAATTACAAAACGCACATGCGCATCATTTTGAAGACTGAACCTAAGTATTCGTGTCTTTCACGGACACTTTCAAGGTCAAGAGAAGAAGGATAATAGTTTTACTAAATGAAAGTTTAATATTGTTTAAAGTATCGTGGCTCGATTCCACTGATCATTCAGTCTAGAATACTTATACCGTACTTTTGCTGTTCGATGTTTTGTCTGATTATTGTTAATTCTAAGTATACGCAAAAAGATTTATAGTGAAAAGTTGTTACTAGTGTAATGCTACATCGTAATATAGATTATGAAGTACAAGGGTTCAATGCAAAATTTAGTTTTGCAAAGGAAAAGGCTTGAGTGAGAATGAAAGGGATGTTTTGATTTCTGAGTATTTGATTTGAATTGCAGTAATTAAATTTCTCCCATTCAACACCTGAGAAAAGACAGTTTGGTAAATTGATTTTTAAAATAAAATATTTATAATTTAATGCATTTTAAAAGAGAAAATAATCAAGCTTAGAAAACGGTTTTAGATAAAAGCGTTTTCATCAGTTTGAAAAATTTCGTCAGTGTCTTAATCATACATTTATGACCTTAGGTGATGTAAGAATATAAATAGTCAATTATTTGTAATATTTTATCCCTTGAATTCTCTCACATATATTTTAGAATGTTTACTATCATTTATAACATTTGGCATATTTCTGAGAACTTGCCTAAAATGCCCTTTTACTAAAATAGAAAAACTGGTAACTATAACAGAATTACACATTTTGTCATTGTAAAAATTTCCTTTTAATCTATTTAAAAATATTCTGTATAGAATTTAGTCACTCGAGTTGAAATTAATGATTTTGTTTGAGAAGTTCTCCGTATTTCGAATGAAAAATAAAAATAAAAATTTTTATGATATCCGACCGAAAAGCTTTTGATACCAAGGAAAGAGTATTTGAATGTAGTAACAGATTGAATTTAGAGTTTAAGACCCACCCAAAAGGGTACATTATTCACATTTAACTGTTAACACCTGCAGAAAGCTACTACCTGAAAGGTACTTTGGTATTTCTCATGACGATTAAGTTAGAAACAATAATAAAATCACGGTAATATATATTAATAATTCGGGTGTTTAATTAATATTGTTACGGATTTGTAATGTTGCTCCCGGCTCTATTAGTTACACAGTAAGAAAGGCACTTTAAATATCAGTTCTATTTCATGTAAAATGGATGTTAATTTTGGTGACAAAATGGATGACATTACTGTATCCAAGAATATTGCTGATGGAAACATTAAGAGATATGCTTTTTTATTCGAGAACCTTCTCTGTCTTTCTCCAAAAACTATAAAAGGTAAGAAAGTCAAAGCCGAAAACAGTCGCGTATTTGATATAGAAAAAGTAAAGCGAGTGAACTGTTGGATCAGCCTAGCGAAGCGCAGGCATTGAATGGAGCTCAAGCAATTATTGAATTGATTTGTGTACCATAATGGAATTTATCAAATAGGCAACAATGGTCGTGAGCTGAGTAGACAGTCTTATAGAACAGAGTTAGCAGTTGGATAAAGCTAAAGCGAGAAGACAGTTGAAAAATGACGGCGTTTGGAAATACCGTAGAAAGCAGCTGCATAGATTTCCTGCTCCTTCTGAGTTCTGTCTAGCATCTTCATGAGATGTGACTGCTGTTTACTACAGATTACTGCTTGTGGGCTGCTTTTTATTTGAAGTATTGACTGTTTATTTCTTGTATTCTCCTCATTTGTTTTATTTGCACGTGCATTTCTGTCTTTGTGTTAATAAACGTCGGCATTTGCTTCTGAGGTTGCTTGCTTTCCACCATAAGCCCATTACATGCAAATGCATTGGAGTTTAGAGGAAATATTTCTATAACGTTTTGTTGTTGTTATTTATTACACTTTAACAAACCCACTGACGAGCTGTCAGTGATTTATACCACGTTTGCAGTAGCTTGAGCACCCGAAGGCGGAAAATGGGTTTCTAGCTCATATAAAGATGATGCACGCATTCACTTACACAGTTCGTTTAATTAGAGGATGCTTTCATACACATCACATATAGAACACAGGGTAGAGAACAACGTGACCCAAATCTGGACTCGAACCTAGGATGTGCTAATCACGGAGAATACTCTCTACCTCTAGACCAGGTTGCCGGCGTAACATTTCGTAATTCGTTTCTTTCTTTCATACTTTTATCTACAATATTTCTAAATGTTCTATTCTGTTCTGTAGAAAATTCCTAAATTCTATCTACTTTTTTAGAAATCAACGCAGAAAAAATAATAATGGGAAATTTACCTAAAATACTATTTTAATTGAAATAACTTCATGTTGTAAAACTTTCATATGATTTTTTTCTTCTTTATTAGTAACATTCTATGAAGAATATATATAGTTATAAGCGTTTAATCAAATTTCCTTAAAATATTATTAAATAATAACCTAACTATTTATCAAAAAACCAATAATTTAGTGATTTTCAACTTGTATATAAACGTTAGTTTCACCATTTCTCTTCTGGTTCCGAGAAGTGCAAAATTTCAACTTTCACTGCTCAAGTAATAACTGCTAAAGTCGGGACTCATTAAGGATTAAACAATGTAAACGATATTACCTCCCTAATGGGTTGATTTAAGGACCCTCATAAACTTAATGGGAATGAAAATTAGCGTCTATTAACGGATATGATGTTGCATAATAGCTATAAAATGCTTCAAACTTTCCCAGAGAGAGTAAAATCAGCACCCTTCTATATCGAGGCAAGTGAATATGTAAGTGGCGTGGCTTAGTGTGTAATCTCTGGAAATTTCGTTTCAAAAATCTTTTCAATATTACAAGAGAATGAGGAAAATGAGTTTTTGTTATGTGTGGTAGTTTAAATAAATAGAAATAAAAGTTTTTAACTCTCTGTTTTAGTTTAAGATGTAAAAGTTTTAAGAGTTAATGCGAGATGAATTTCTTGTATATACTTAAAATGGTTGGGAACTTGTGAAATAAAATTTTACATTTAAGACAAGGTAAATATTATTTTGGAATGTATAAATGGGTTGACTGATATAAATTTTGGTTTTTGTTCATGTACTGATGGAGGAATTTAAATTAATTCAAAACTAGATTGATAACTAAATTTTTCGGCGAGGAAAATTAAAGTTTTTATTAAGTATTGTTTTAATTACTTTCTGAATCTATGTTAAAGTTCGCGTGTGTAAAGATGAATGATTCTAATTAAAAGATAAAGAAGGAAAGAAATTTTGAAACTCCTCTAAGAAATATATCAGCATTATAAAGATTAAGATATGCTGAAGGTGTTAACCATCTTATTTTGTGAATAATGTACTGTCTTGTTTCTGACCCGTTTAAATAAAAGAGTAGAATTTAAGACAATTCTTTTATTTAAAGTCATATATATACATAAGAACTATTTGTTCAAACCTAGGTTAAAATATTTGATACACCATTTGGAATTTGAGGATATTTACCCAACAGTCGAAGGTTTATCGTGAAAAGAATTCTCCAATAATTCGGAGAAAGAACACCACAAGGAACTAACAAGTTGTTAATCAGCACCACTACTCCAGAGTGTAAAATGCTACAGTCCGCAATCCAATAAATATATTTCCCCCTTGAAAGAAAACCCCCGTACTTTATATCAGCCTTCTCCTTTTCAATTGGTCCAAGAGGATCTATTGGTCAGTCGTCCAGCAAAAATTTTCTCATTTGTGGTTCCAGTCTAGCATGATAAATGACCCTCAACGATGTGTCCTTGTGACACCGCTCTGGAACACGTGACAAAATTTTTTTCTCTCACAATGGAAAAACATTTGGAATGCAGATGGGTGGACACTCTTTTCCCTTCAAGATGTAGTTCTTCCCAAACAATGAAACACACTTGTGGTCTTTTAGCTGAATCAATCATACCAGATACAAATCAGCACCCATCCAGCAATCTGGAAGCGTTCAACAATGGATTTTTTATAACAGGTAATAACGCAACTGGCAGGAAATACCGCTTATCGTGAATGGGACAGAGGAGCGTTATACTAAGAATTATTATAATAATCAGCTGGAAAAAAAGAGATATAATTTGTAAATGATACCTTATTAATAATTAAACTATTATTCGTTATTTGCATTTTAATAACATTATTTGTGCCACATCCAAAAAAGTTTTAAATTCCTAAAATTATGTGAAATAATTTTTGACACGAATGCTGTAATTAATTTTTGAAACAAAAGAATGATTTGAAAATATAGGACTTTAAAAGCCAGTTTTTCTTTAACTTATCAACGTGCAAACATCGTAAACCAATGCCTTCAATCGGAGGATGCCGCCTAAATGGACTGCCCTGTATTCTCGACGAACTTGGAACCTGTAGAACATGTGTGGGACGTGCTTGGCTGATGAGTTGCAGCCCATCAACCATCTCTTACATGTAAACCGGAATTTCAGAAAGCTTTGCTTGATGAGTTGCGTTATATTCCAAAGATTAGATTGATAATTTGATACTCAGCATGCATAGACATTGTACTGACTGTATTGCATCGTCTGGGATACATACTGTATATCAACCATCATACCATCCATTGTAATATTAGGTTTTATAAATGTTTTTTTTTGTAAACTACCCCAGGGAGCAAAAAATCGCAATTTGCACTAACGATATCAAACATATAGTATATTTTTTGCTCTTTACTTTTTATTTAATAAATAGGCTTTACAAATAAGTCACATTTGTTTAGCTCATGATTTTTTTCTTTTTCTGAATTTGCATTATCTTTAATTTATAGACATAAGTGTTTTATGCACACATAAACCTTAATAAATAATAATATTTCGCTGCATTTTTAGCTTATTATCGTTAACATACACAAGACAGAATGACTGAAATAAAGAATTCGGATAACGTAATTCCCAAATATTAATCTACAAAAAGATATTCTAGAAAAATAGTTCATTCACCTCATTCCAACTCAAATTTTCATTTCCATTCGGATACTTACATTGTAAAACTTAAAGCATTCACTCCTGCATATTTATCTTAACTTTGTTCAAGGCAAAATTCATTAGCATATTAGAAAATATTGCTCTGTAATTTTTAACACCAACTCAATTTATTTTCTCTCGAAACAACTTAAAATTGACATAACTTTTAAAGATATTAATGAAACGCAATGGAAAGGATGCATATTTTACATAAAGCAAACACTTTATCTCATGCATTTTTCATATGATTTAAATTCTCATCCGCAGCAAAAACAAAATAACATCCGCGATTTCATTCCAAGAATAGATAATTAAGTATGTTTCTTTACGTAAGGCAAATTTTCAATCCCCTTGGGTGATAACATGCGTAGGGAATAGGTGGAAAAGAAATGGAATTCACGCACTAATAGAAACGGGTTACGCCTTTTACTTCCTTTGAAATTTAAAATGCACATCTTTATTTTATTGGAATCGCTTTTTAAAACAATTCATATTATTATTTGAGGGAATACGTTTATTATAAACCACACATTTCATAGGACTTTTAGAACAATAAAACTTAGTGAATGAATTAATTTTAATGCAAACCTATAAAAGCTTTTCTTTTTTCTGCGGCTATTATCAAGTTTTATTCCGTAACTATTGTTCACCAGCATAAGTATCGATTATCAACCTTATCATTAAGCATTATCAACCTTACATAAGTATCGATTTTTTATTATGCAAAGAAACGCACAGTTCTGATACACGGACCTTTGTAAATAAATATTTGAACCCTCGTGGTATTTAAGATTTGTCAAGGTTTTACTAATTTTGACTTGAAGGGGACATGTAATATTTTTTATTTGAAAGGGAACCATGATTTTTTTATATGAACCACATCCTTTAGTTTATTATATGTTTAAATGTTTAATAATGCTATCTTTCACATGCGAGTATGGTGCAGAAAATTCCAAAAATATAAAATTGTCAATCAAGATTCGAAGGTATGCGCCTAACCTAAAATACACGTCTTCGTGAAATTTGTCAAATTTTTTATTATGCGCCCATAACCTGTATTTTAGGAAAGGCACATACCTTCGAATCTTGACTGACAATTTTATGATTTAGGAATTTTCTGTATCTTACTCACATGTGAAATATAGCATTATTAAACATTAAAACATATAATAAACTGTAGGATGTGATTTAAATAAAAAGCTCTGGATCACTTTCAAATAAAACTATTATCAGTCCTCTTCAAGTCAAAATTAGTGAAACCTTAAATGTCACCCCATAACGCCTACACTATATCTTCATTTGAAGAGATGGTACACAGCAGCTAGAGACACCAGACACTTTATGTGATTTACCATATGAGCTTCGATAGCTGCTCAGCTTGAATATATATCCGAGAGGAGTATATATAGCTGGTCAAGCGAGGCAGCGATCATTGTCCACTGAGCAGCATTGATGACGGACGGTGTCGTGAGCAATATCTAATGTGGACCATTTATCGGGGTGTCCCAGGACGCCTACTCGGTGAGTGGTGGCCAGCATTGGTTATTGAAGAGAAGGCTGCATGATTATGAGATAGCCTAATGATGCCATAAATTACCATGTTGTAGGTTCTGGGAAATAGTACCGATTTCTATAAGCTTCTCTTCGAGCGGAGAGTTAGCAGATATATGTTTGCTGTCATAATTAGTTTAGAAACATAAATTCAGTATCTGCCACACATTATGAGAGATTAGATTTACTGGTCAAAGATTAGGCTTATTGGATTCTAATATAAAAAATTGTTTTGTTACATACATTGATATAAATAATGGTTTATGGTTATCGATCATTATTATTATCATTTCTTGTAACTCAGACTTTCCTCCTTGCAAAATAGTTTATCTTTTCTAGGAAAAGGAAGGCTTGACTAATCTTCCGGCGGAAGTTAAAGCAAAATATATGTTTCACTTAAAATTTGTTCTTAATTTCAATTTTCTCAGAACTTTTCATTTTTATTAAAATTCTCCGCTTTTAACGTGAAAACTCAAAAACTAACAAAGATATTTATATAAAAATTTCAACGCGTGTTTTAAATATTATGAGCAATGAAATGAACCAAAAGTTTTATCGTTGATGAAACACTTTTTTATTTATACACGTTTTTAGAAAAATTAAGTTGTGAATTTATGAAACAATGCATATATACGTATATTTTTACCCATAACTTCTTTCAATCTCAAACATTTTCTTAGATTTTGGTTCATTTCATTCATGTTTATACTCTATAACATGTGTATAAAGAAAAATAGGATTGCTGAATTACAATTTTGTGTAGAATGTAAGCCGCTTTGGTTAAATTTCCTTAAAATGTTCCTTTATCTTAAAATATATTATATTTTAAAATACGATTTTTGTATTTATAATATTTTTTATTATAATTGACAATACATCTAAAATCCATAGTTTTAAATATTTATTATTATTATAGTCTAATTTTTCCTAATTTTTTCTTCGAACGTAATCGAATACCTTAATTTTGATTTACGTATTTATTTACCTATTCAAGCCATGGCACATCTTTTAAAGAACTTATTAATGCAGGGTGTTTTTTTTTTAACTTTTTGACTAAAGTCAACATATTTTGCACGGATGCACATGGGAAACAGGAACCCCAAAATATATTAGTTACAATTGCTGCCGATAGGGGAAAATATGTCGTTTAAAACTTTCTGACAGTTAAAATTTTGCAAAACACATGGGGAAAATTGCATGGAATCATAATCTAGAGATTTTAATTCATGTAAAAGACTAATTTTATATGGATATAATTGAAGAACTTATCTTAAAGCGTTCCATGTAGTTGAAGCTTTAACAGCCAGTTGTCCTGCAATTCCACGTACCATTTTCGGTTCAATACCAAACCAAATGTAGGAGAACCTGATTTTTTTTAAATTTTTTAATTATTGCTTTTACTGAAATAATTGATAGAGACCCTTTAAGTAAATTGATTCGACTTTTAAATACATGAAAACTGGCAGCTATATTGGATTGATTGAGATAAAAGAGCTTTACAAGCAATAAATGCTGTGCTAAAATCAGACGCATTTTATAAAATAATTGATGCTTGAAATAATTTCCAATGCCCTGCTTCTGTTTCTATAACTTAAAGTACTGGCGATGGTGTCAACTTCGTAATCGGGATTTTGCATCCTGCAATTTTCCTCCGTGTTTTATTTAACATTTTGCATGTCTTAAAGTGTAAAGCGCCACATTTTTCCGCATTGGGAACTAATTTTTTTTTGTATTCCTGTTTTCTATGATTTCTTAGAAACTTGGATTCCTCTTTCCCATGTCGTCAAGAGTCTCCCTACAAAATTTGGTGAATTTGCGACTGATAGTTCGAGCAACAGAAGTCTAGGAACCATCAATTAAAAAACCCTCCTGTATTTCTACTTATGAAGGTCATAATATGAACTTAAGTTTCTTTAAAATGTCAGTAAGTACTTTTTAGTATTATTATTCATAAATCCTGTTTATAAAATTATCGTCAATGACTACCGAAAAAAACATTTTAGGCCAAACTGATACTTTAGAATTTCATATCTGATTTCCCTGGTCAGTGCGCAACATAGGAGTATTTTGAGCATAATACAGTATTCAGTTTGGCAAAGAATGAAATGTTATGAACCTTTATATTTTTCATTATTTTGAAACAGATGGAATAAAAAAAGTAATTACTGATTATAAAATGGAACAATACGAATCTTTTGAAATTTATATACTACAAAAAAGTGTTGTTTTTACAGTTATTTAGAATATTTCCTTTTCCGGATCACTTTTAACGTTTTAATATTTATAATTTGGCTAATAATAAAGATGAACATCTTTGAGCATTTTTGCTTTTTGTTTGTGTTCAATGCTTTTCAACCGTAAAGCATTGCGAACGTCAACCTATATGTTCAACTATGAACGTGAACCTATATGTTCAATGCTTTACAAACGTA
>JAPMOQ010028548.1:777907-800475 GCA_026543055.1 Argiope trifasciata | reverse complement strand
GAGTGTTTTGAATTATTTTTGTTGACTTGAAAATTATATTGTTGCACCACTACTATCTCCGTTAAGTCTCTGAGTTCGCTTATATTGGGTGTATGATGTGTAAAAAATCAACAGGCATCAGTAGAAAACAACGACATTTTTTATTAGACAAGAAGACACTAACACAAGGACGGCGAATACAATTATGACAACTATGTACAGCTGAGACGAACAGCGAAGTTCAGCATTGTTTAAAGCTTTTTTTTTAAATTTTAGTTTTGGTTATAGTAACCTCCCGTTTTAAAGCAGCATCTGGATTACATTGGGACGGACCTCGTAATTTTGAACAGCGATCAGATGACGAGGTCGACACCTGAGTTGTCGCTCCCCTTTCCATGACAGATCAGTGGGGGGACGTTTTTCCTGATTGATTTAAAGGGCAAAGGAAACACTTACACGACGGTTCTTCGTTGGAATTGGGACTCGAATTGGAAGCCCTATGGCTCATAAGTAGAGACCTTACCACCAGGCCACCGTGGCTCTACAAACATTGCAGGAATGAAAGTGTGCAATAGCTTTTGATGTTTGAAAACTTAAAAAAAAACTTTAAAAATACAATGTTACACCTGTGATATTGCTTTCCAGCATGGTTCGTTCGATTCCTAGAAAGATCGATTTACAATAATCTGCATTGGATGCTGCTTTAGTGTTGAGCCCGTGATCCCAGAGCTTGGAAATAGACTTGGTTTCCAATTGGCGACAGATTCTTGAACTTTAACAGTAAAATATATATCATTGGAAACTTCGAGAATTTTAGTCATCCAGCCATTAGGAACAGAGATACTCCTGAATGGTCCAAGAACCTTCTGAGCCTGCCTTCCGGGAAATGTAAAAGGCCGGTAGTATATCAAGCTACAATGAATAACATTTAGAATCGTAATGAAGTTATAGTCTTCGACCGCAAAGCGAAGCTTCAAGTTCTGTGTGGAGTAGCCAGTGGTGAGCTGACGGCTGGGAACATCTAAGGTGAGAAGGTAGTGGAGAATTTCACCCGTTTGGAGAGATCATAGAATGATGTTCCGAAGATTTCATCTTCTGCTGAATTTTGTCTGGTCACTTTATCTGCTGTGGTTGATTACTATTTGCGGGCTATTGTTTTCTAAAGTACTAAGTATTCTTTGAATTTATATACTATGTGCCTATCGTAATTGGATAATTTTAGATTTTTCTTGACTTAGCATGCTTCCTGATTTCATTCTTATTTTCACAACGGTTCCTTAAAAAAATTAACTTCTATTTGTAGTTTGGGTTTTACTGGCACAAAATTCCTGATGTTGACAAGTGAATTTAAGTAAAAGCAATATGAGAGAATAAAATTTTACTGAGAGGTTATAAATGATACATTTTAAAATATAAGCGAATTTCAAATGGTAGAATAAAGATATATGGATTTAACATCAAGAATTTTGCCGAGTAAATTAAAAAAAAAGAAATTGAAGATGCTTGTAAGCTCTGGACATTGAAGCTAAGGCATTCAGACAAAATATGGTGAACAGACATTTGACAGCTTCGTTGCAAACACTTTGATGGCTTCTATCCAAGTAAAAGATGATGAGTGAATCTAGTATGACCAAGGCATAAACGAGTTAACTGGATATCTGTGTTCCTATTTTTAATGAAGACCAAGGTAGTAAAAGGGGTTTGATAGCGTGGAATTTGTTCTCTACCTCAAGATCCCATTCTGTTCGCCAATTGGAGTAAAGAATCATTTTAAAGTGGGTGTTTTTAAATCACCCGCTGGTAAAGTCATATTTATGGGAGCAGTCACAAATTTGGAGACCTGAGCCGCTTTCTCATTACCTAAAATTCCCACATATGAGAAACATAGAATGACCACAACAGAATAAAACAATAAGAATTCAAGTTATTAAAACTATCGACAAGTTTTAAAATCAATGGGTGATTATAAAGATTGGAATTAAATGATTTTAGTACCATTAAAAAAATTTAAGAAGTCATTATATGTAATAAATTTTTCATAAGTATTGAATTCTCTATAATGCATGCAAAATAGCAACCAACTCTGTTGCAAAAACTGAGCAAGAAGAACGGAGGTTGTAAGAAAGAAGGCAAATCCAGGGAAAATAGCAGTGAAAGTTGCTTGATCAGCAGGCTTTTTACCATCTGTGTATAATGGTGTATGGTCTGCATAATAACGCTTGCCATCCAGAAATTTTGATAAAATCTGCTGTGTCAGATTCAGTAAAAGTTTTAACCCTTTATTTACTGACGGTACTCTAAAGTACCTTTTAATTCCGACTGATATCTTCACAATATGTCAATTTCTTCTAACAGAATTTTAAAGAGAAAAAAGATCATATTTCCAATAGAAAGTCGTAAATATCAACCAAACGTAACAGTAACAATTTGTCATAAATAATTTAGTTAATAAAATTAGTCTAATTAATTAAAAAATTCTTTTTATTTTTCCTTGATCTATTATGAGCCAAAGCTCTATTAACGATTTAAAAATAAATTTGAAAAATTGATAGGAGTACAATTCAGTAAATAAAGAGTTAAAAGGACTCAAATATTGTACATTAGAGATTTTCCAAGAGAGGATTTTATTTAAAGGCTGTGGGGTTGCATGCATATGCAGTAAATTTAAGTTGTGAGGACAGTTTAAATTTTCTCAACAAATAAGAATATAAATGATTTGCTGGCATTTTGCACTCGCAATAAAATGAACGAAGCTTAAATTTCTGGAATGGATGATTCAAATTTGATTTTATTCAAAAAGGCTAAATGAGAGATAGCATCTTCCGTCTTTTCAAGAGCTCTATAGCATTCTACATGCAGGCTCTTAAAATGTGATGCTCTAAACCTCCTGAACAAACTGAAAGAGCTGAATGATGAATTGTATCCAGCTTTAATAGCACATATTTCCTTACGAACACAATTTTATTTGTGATATAAATTCGATATATTAATTCTGCTGTTCTGTTGGGTCTATATGACCCGAAATAAAATTTATACTTTCATAAACAATATAGAACATGGATATTTTCCTGAAACTTTTTCACATCTTTGGTAAAAGATATAAATATGTCCTTCTAGAGGGATTTAAGTTTATTTGCATTTCGAAGGAATATTTTTCAATTTATACCTAATATATCGTTCGGGTCAAAATGATTCGATGAAAAAGAAATTATTTATTTTTACTCATACGTGTTCAATTTGCTTGAAATAATTCAAAAGAAAGGAGTAACAATAATTACTCTAATTTTTTTGAAACCTGTTTTGTTGATATATGCGTTTGGTCACATGATAAGATTTCACCCGCAAGTTCAAAAAGTACGATTGACAGGGGTTGAAATTATTTCCTGTCATTGCAACGTTTCTTTCTTTCCTTCTATATTTTACTTTCTGATAAACTGTAAAAGAGACTGTAACTGCCCGTGATTGTGTGAGATAAAATAGTGAATTGCATCAATTTGAGCCCCGCTGATATATTCAACAAATGAAGTATAAGGAGATTATTCAGTCCAACAATCAATGAAATAAATTGGAAGTTGGGTACGCTGCCACATTCTTCTTAATTTATAGTAGCTAATATTATAAAAACTACTCCAGGGATCTAAATATATGTAATAGCAAATATAACAGACATAAAAATTCCATTTAAGATAGTATTCAATTCTACAACTGTAAATGAAATAATGAAAATGACTAATATTGAAGGAGAAAATGTTTATGGAAGAAAGTGGAAACAACACCGAAAGTGAAACTTTTCAATCAATATTGCATTATTATAGTTATCTGGCGTTAATAGCTGGCAGAAATGTATTTAGTGTCCCTAAAATTTTTCTCAAAATATTTTGCACCATATGGAAAATTATTCAATTTGATAATAAGTCTTTTCGTCTAGAAGGAAGAAATTTGGATAAATCAGCTGAAGTGTGAGATTTCTGGGAAAAGTGGATATAAACTCTATCAAAATTATATTATACTAATTAAAATATTAAAGTAAATACAAATTTGTTAAAAAAAGGCTATTTTGGGAAGAACAGGGAAAATCACTCATTTTTTCACACATTGTAGCAAGGCCACACCTACCAAAAAATGAGAACTTGAAAAATATAGTGAATACAGGGAAAAATGTATAATGTACCATCGGGATCTGCTGAGAATACTTCATTGTGTGACAAACGTGAAAGGCGAAAAATTCTGCCCATCAAGCAATGGCAGCGAAACTTATATGTTATGCTGCGATTCTAAGAATAAAATTCCCAAACCTCATAAAATATTAGTGTTCAAATTGTAAAGAAAGGATAAATAGTCAATTTATTGCCTGCGCGTTTTGTCCTTCAACAATTTGTCTTCAAATTTTGGGCCTTCAACAATTTGTTGCTTTTAAATTTTGTGGCTTCAACAATCTGTCACTTTCACATTTTGAGACTCCTGAAAACCTGAAACGAAAACAATATTTTGTGCTCACTTACTAAAAAGGGAAAAATCGCCAATTTGTTGCCTACACATTTTGAAACATCAACAATTTGTTGCTTTAATACTTTGAGACTGCATATACCTCAAACGAAAAAAATATCTTCTCACATGCACAAGTAAGCTATAATTTCGAATGTTTCTGTCATTATTTTTTGTTTTGATTTATATTGTTGTTTCAATTTCAAATATGTTTTTTCTTATTTTTATAAATGCTTTACATTAATATAAGTTTAAAAATATATATAATATTATTGTTTTAACCCATTTCTTTAACGACACCGGTCAATTACTGTAAGATAGATTATTTTTCTGACTCTGGTTATATTGATCCGAACGTTACATATATGAAATAAATATGAACAGAACAGCAGGATTAAACAATTGAAAGTGAAATGGATATTTTAGTGACTAAGTGCTTTCTAATTCATTGTTTAGTTGGTTTTGAAATTAATTATTCCATTACAATTATTACCGCAATTGTTTCTAGTTCGGTTAATAAATATGATTATACTTAGTAGGCCACATTATTTAATTACAAAATTTAACTTTTATAACATTAAGTAACATAACTCTAATTGTTTATGTTTAGAATACGTTTGTTTAAAATTAATGGAAAATTTTATGGCTCTCTATTAACGATTTCACAAAGGGATAGATTTATTGCCTTTTATGTAATTCTCATTTTATAGTTTTATGGGATGAGAAGACGAAATTTATAATGGAAGTGAGACAGTTAAATTGTTGGAATAAGCTTGAAATATAAAACGATATCACGTTTACGACTTCATTGTCTAAAGCACAAGAGAGCACTTTGAAGGAAAGTGTTTTATGAATAAATAAACGTAGGGAACATTAATTTTAAATTAGCTAAATTTAGGGTTATTAAATAAAATATAAAGATCTTATCATTGAATTATTTGTTAATATGCAGTAATGTTTCAAGATAATTCATTGGCGCGATAATGAAAGATCAAAATAAAATTTACAACGTATATTTTTGAATATTTGGATTTTTGTCTTTTGGATTTTAGATTTTTGTCTAAATGTGATTTAAATACTGCTTAAATAAAAAAAAAATAAAGTTTTTTTTTTCGCAAAATTACACAAATGCTTCTAGATGTTGGTGTTTGATTCTGAAGAGAATTCAACTTAGTTACAGACTTGTGTTCCTCTTTTGAAACGGCTTAACCCCTTTCTTATAATGATTTGTTAATTATTTATGCATTATGTTTTGTTAATCGGTAATAATCAGATGATGAATACATACATATTTAAATTATGTGCCAACTGATTAGTATTAACATACTTGTCTAATAACCAAATCTTGATATTCTGCAAATAACAACAGCAACAAATCTAAAATGAATAAATTTTATTTTTTAATTGGAACAAAAGAGATATATTATAAATACACAGTAAATTTTTACCCAAGATTATATATATGTATACATAATTGGATGCGTATATTTGCACACACACACACACACACACACACACACACACACACACACACACACACACACACACACACACACACACACTACATTTCCTTACATTTAATTAGTTTCCATATATCAAAGATGTAATTTTTTAAATTTAAATATATTTAATTAATATAAAACAATAATGTATTTAGATATTTCTTATACATAATACACAAGACTTGTATGAAATGACCTTTCAGTTAATACATGGTAAAAAATACAAGTCTACAAGCATTAAGTACGAAGATGTAGATAACAAAATACCTACACTCAATAGTAATTATAATTAATAAAAGTACTAAACCAGCAAATTAAATCCTCAATAATTTGATAAATACAACTAAAACAACACAAGGAGATCAGAAAGAACTCGGAGATAAACACTCAAAACACAGACTTCGCTAAACTACGCATTTAAACCTAACTCCACTGATTCTTGTTTGTAAGTCTTTGCGTTCTGCAGCACTCGTAACAAAGCACCGGAATTATTTTATCTACAATTCTAATAAAGTTCTTTGAAACAATCTGGACGTTTATGCCATCAGTTATCGAAATTATCAGAAAAAAGAGTCATCGATTCCACATCTGTTCTTTCATTTTCAGTTCATTTAAAAATGTGTAAAACTTTATACCATGTCATGATGCTGAAATTACATCCCCTTCCTAACTCCAGATAGAATCTCATCCCCGTTTTCTTAAGAGTTATGAAGGAAATATTTCTTATTTCTCGTCAGTCAAGTAAAGTAAACGTTCACGTAGAGTTGGAGAAAAGCAGAGCAAATTTATTTTAATTACCAAGCTGATACCACCGAGTTTCTGAATTTTTTTTTTTATTGTCTTTAAGAAATATGCGTAACCGTGATATGGAATTTCTTACCAGAAATTGCCTAAAAATAAGGAGGCACCTGAGTCTTCCCCCCATCCACTTCTTGAACTCAGATTTTATCACCTCAGAGTTAAATATAATTTAAAACTTCTAGGGAAGTACCAATTTATGTAATCCTTTAAAAGCTTTTTTTTTTCAATACAGATGAAAGGGCTTTATGATCATGAACTTGCTTTTTCTTTCTAAGTTATACTAAATCATGCTACCAATTATATATGTTTTTATTATTTTTAGATTCATTAACTCTCTATCAGAGGGGGACTATTATATTCAGGAGGGGGTCATTTATCTTCTGAATACTTTATATAAAATAGAAATTTAATGAATATACATATTTATGACATATAAAATAAAATAATAGACTTTTTCAAAAATTAAATGCATTATAAGTGAATATATATTCTTCATGATTAATTCTATGTTTTCAAGTAATTTATCAAATTTTAACTAAATATGTATCGTTTAGTAAAATTGTTAATGAGTGAAAGCTAAATTATTTCCGTTTAATCAATTAATTAATTTCTTTTATATGAAATTCCAATACAATCGTTACAAATTTTTTTGATAATAAGTTTTATCAGTAACTAATTTCCTTTTTAAAAAAAATCTTATATAAAAAGATTATAACATGATAGGAAGATAATATTTTCGTAATATTGAATGTTCTAAGTAATGAGTTATTGGGCACACAAGTATATTCCAGATAAGATAGATTTTATGTTACAAATAAATATCATATACACAATACGTCAAATGAATAATAAGAATTTTTTTTTGTTTTTAATTTTCTCAGCATTACTTCTTTGAAAAGTTGTCATTTTCTTTTTAGATTTTTAGATTTTTTTTTCTATACAGAAACAGGCATTGTACATGCCTTCGTCTCTTTCATTAATGGACCAATTAAGAAACAGAGCAGAAAAAAATTGTTGTTTAATTTATCAATTCAAATTCAATTGAATGTGTTAAGCAAAATGTTCGAAGACTGAACAATGCATTTCATAATTTCATCTTGCTCTAGTGATGATGGTTATCTACTTACTTTGAGCTCAAAATGGAAAGAAATAAAAGGGCAAACAAGGGAAAATATGCACATTTTCTTCTTAATGATATAAGTAATGCTCAGAACTTTAATGATGGCCAAAAGTCATTTAACTTTGTAGTTGAAGTTTGGAAACACAAAAAGAGAAAACAGCTCAATAAAAATGATAATAATTCTCCTTAATGCTCTTGTATGCTTTGATCATAATGAGAACGTGATGGATTCTGCTGATAAGAATACTTTAATATCTCTTTAAAAACTGAATACTTAAATAGTTTGGACAAGAAATTCATGTTTGTTACATTTGGTTTAAAAAAAAAATAAATGCCAATGGCATTTGAATGGGCTAGAACTTACGCAGAAATGCTTTTTGGAAGAATACTTTTATGTAAATGACACAAATTGAAAACCAATTATCAATAACTTGAATACTACAATTAGGCACAGTACCATTAGGATATTAAAAAAAACATATTAGGATTTCATAAGCAGCTCTATTTTTTTGTTTGCTAGATGCAGAGGGAGATAGAATAAAAAGGAAATATGAAAGAATAAAAACTCGTAATATTTCAGGTGCAAAACGGTAATTCATCCTCTTTTGTGCATATTTACTTGCTTATAATTATTATCATAACATCATTGTTAGAACTCCTGCAATATTTTAGTTATACTGTTCTGATCATTTATTCAATGTATGAGTATCGCAAGAAAAGCATGTAGCTTATCGGAATGAAGTGGGAACCCAACTTAGGATATTTTGGTTAGTAGCCGAGTAAGATATCCATTCGAAGAAAGTGATTACTAGTGTATGTTACTGGTTTACTGGTTTATTGAAATACCACTACTATACTCCCCCACCAGTGAGTCTTCGTAGAGATGAACGATTTAAAATGCCAAGTGCTATGGTGAGCATATGAGAGTTGTTGCTGCTCCCTCGTCAATGAATCTGACAACTTTGGGTTGCTGATGAAAAGAGTTGTTCTTGCTGATGCTGCGTCAAGTGAGTCTGGTGACTTTGGATGCTGTGCCAAGTGAGTTTGACGACTTTGGTTACTGTGCCAAGTGAGTCTGGCGACTTTGGTTACTGCGTCAAGTGAGTCTGTTGACTTTGGGTTTGTGGCCGTAGAAAGTTGTTGTTGCTTCTGCGTAAAGTGATTCTGAATACTTTTTGGTTGTTGCGAGAGGGTTTTGTGTGTTTTGCGTCACAAAAACTGTTTAAAGGTTGAAGGTCCATCATCCAAGTTCAGTTGTCGCTTTAAATAACCATTCGACAAAAGTGATCACTAGTGTCTGGGGCTGTTGCTAGTTTCTTAAAATACCACTACAAACGCATTTATAGAAGTAATTGCATAGCCCAAACTGCCAATTTTTACAAATTTCTTGAGTATATATTGGACAGTATATTTAGGGCTTTACTAATTTTCTATTACAAAACTATTGAAACTTCTCTAATTTAATATTATTGATTAAACTGAATTATGAAAGAAAGCTCGTAGGGCTTTAAAGTTGTTTTCAAATCATGTGATCCATTCATAACTCACAAAATCTAATTCAATTGATTTCAGTTAATTATGAGCACCAATATGCAACATTTTTTATAAGCACCTATATGCAGAACAAATTTACCAATAAGAACTACTTTATTTTTCTTCTATGCACAAATGTCGTTTCAGAAGTAATCGATTCACATTTTTCTTCCTACAAATATGATATATAGAGACAAGTAGGAAAAAATATTTATACGTTTATTCTGATGTAATTTTTATAATTCTTTAGAAAGAAAGGTTCACTTTCTACAAAATTATCAACTATTAATGAAGAAGAAAGAAGGTACAACTTCTTATATGAGTTGTTTCTGTAACTTAGAAAGACAACATTTCGAACAACAACTTTGGGTGGGAAAATAGGCGTTTGATGTGCTTTTTTGTGTAAAATATTAAATATTTTCAATTTTCAATTTTAAAATGAAATTTTTTCAAAACATATTATACCACAGAATTTATTTTGCCTGGTTGTAGAATTCAATTTTTTTTTTTTTAATAAGACCAATTTAGTTACCTTGAAATCCCCTCCTGCGTAGATTACAAATTCTAATGCATAGTACATGTTACTGCAATACACGTTATTTTTGCATAAAATTCAATTTTCCTCCAATTATTTCTTCGAATATTTCATTCGTTACTTCTCTTTCATTGCTGAAAAAAAAAGGATCATTATTTTATATTATCTGCTCAATTTACATTAATAATAAAAAGTAACGTTACGAACGAGAATTTGAAAATAGGAGCTTATGGTGTAATTAGGAGACATTTATCCGGAGAATTTTACATTTTTAATATATCACTAACTCACAGTACTGGAACTGAACTCAAAAGAATGTTAATTTAGTAAATAGGCTAAAGCTGTTTAAAAGACACAACATTAATATCTATTATAATTTAACTCATAAATATAGATTATTTAGAGAATGTTGAGTATCAGATTTAGTTATATAGTTTTGAACGACTTTTATAATTTTAGGCAATGAATGATGATCAGAGTGAAAACGCAGCTTTACTCATAATAAAAATTTGATACATAAATAAATGTAAAGAATTAAGTTAAATCTAATAGCTTTTAAAAGTTATTTAGCATTTAAATAACAGATCATCCTTTGTAATACTTTGTCCAAAGTAAATAAGGCATTTAATTGTCGACAAGGTATGTCGACAATTAAATGTCGACATCAATTAAAAGGAGAAATAATGCTCTGAAAAATCTGCTCAACTCATCGTCGCTATTTATAATTTATTTGAACAGAGTGAATTTCTGCAAATAAGCAAATTTATATATTAAATGAAAAAAGAGATACAATGATTTAAGGTAAGGGTTAATTCTTTTCAACTCTTTTTGTGCATGTGAGAAGTTTTAAATGCAAATTTTATACTGCTTGATCAGATCGATTAGGAGTCAAAAATTAATTATATTTGGATTCGAATAAATCGTTCAGATTTAATTTCATGTACATAGTTCTACCAAATTGTTTTTATTTAAATAACTTAACACAAGTTTTCTTTATTGTGTACATGGACCTTTCTAATGGAAACAGTTCAATGGATATCTCACTTCGTACGGTATATATATATAGATATACATACGCGTAATCTAACTTTAAATGTTGGTTTGTAATAATTTCTTTATTTGTGTATCAAACGGAACAGATTTTAGCAGTTGAAATTTAAGAGCAACAATGTAATCTGAAAAAATATTGTCAAACACACGTCTTTTAAAGTGGTATAAATAAAAAGATAAAGGATCAATTTTAGATTAGTGTAAATTACATTATTGAGCTATAAAATTTTAGAAAGTTATCATTGAATTGAACACTCGAAATAAAATGTATATATGTGGAATTTATATTCGATGAATATATTGTAATGATTCAGCTTCTCCATAGTGGTTTCTTTCTTTCCACCCGCTCCATAATTGCCATTTGCAGACTGGTCGTCTCAATGGCTACGTTTTATGGCGCGGTAATTGTTTACAGATGGACAGGTGGAGAACCCTCTTTCTAAGAACGGACCATATAAAGGACCAACCCTGCACTAATCGTGTCTGCTACACAGATGTGCAGCCTGCTTTGTTTCAGGTTGTGAGCATTCCTGTGGTCAACTGTAGACCAGTGAGGTTTTTGCTGAGAGATGATTGGAGAATCAGCAGCCCAAATGCTCCAATATCGATGAGAGTTGGTGTCAAAAAAGGAGAGCAAAAGCGAGGGTTTTGAAGAGAGAAAGGAGAAGACACGAGGTGAAGAGTTCGAGAGGATAGATTGGTGAAAGCCGAGCGTTTGAGAGAAGATTCCACCCGGAATTCGGTGGATTCCAGGAGCTAACCACGGTACCAGCGTGAGATTTTGACGGTCGGTTAGCTGTTCTCGTGAATTTCTCCAAAATATTTCGAAGAACTGTTCTTGTGGTGCTCCACATGGGCTTTTCATTTAACCTAGATGATAAGTAGTATTTTTTCTGTAAATTAAAGCTGTAAATAAAGGAATTTGATTAAAACGCTACACTTTATTTGATCCGACCAGATCGAGACGTTACAATATACATCTTAGAAAATGATAGCTGTAACTTAAAGATATGGTCATTAAAGAGCGAACACGTATACACTCGATCTATTGACAGTGCAAATAATTTCGCTTTTGATCAGATTTAGTTTTGATTTAAATTATTTTTTTCTTCGAAAATATAAGAATGATTTTTTTCTTTTATTTTCAATTTATCTCAATACCCTACTTATATCATTTACAGTATTTTTTACTGCTATTTATAAAGCAATATTAAAAAATAACGCCCAAGATTTCAAAATAATTATATTATACTTTTGTAATATTGTGCATTGTTGATAAACAAAGAATAATATCCTCTAATTAAATAATGTGATAAAATATTGAGCACCTTGTGAAATAATTTTTCCAGTAGACTCATAAAAATTATACTGTTAGGTGAAATATAAAAATAAAAATTGAATTTATTTTCCTTATATTGATGTATTTAGTATATTCAATATATTGATGTATTCACTTTAGCCAATATATTAATAATTTAAATACAAGGCGCATTATTATTTGTATACAAACATTATTACATTATGTACATTATTATTTGTACAAACAATCCAGAATCTGTCCAGTAGGTATACAGCGAAGAGCTCAATAGGCTGAATAACAAGTAAAAATGTGTTATTCTAAGTAAAAACAAGATCCCAAATAACAAAACACAGATAAAGTGTACCAAAATAACAATCCAATATGCAACATCGCTCGAATAGAAATCATTATAAATCAACTGCATGAACACAAAACGATCAAGTAGTATTAGCAGGAAAAAGGCAAATTATTATGTGGCTTTCACTCAACTATTTGCCCAATCTTAACTTCACAGTCCCAGATTAATTTATTTCATAGCTTCCTGATAGGGCATTCAATGTTCAAACATGCCGGGTTTTTTCTGTTGCAAAATTACCAAACTTATTTTCAGGTTTATTGCCAATGCAGAGAGCTTTGATCAGGGATTGCCCTTTAAAGCTATCCATGAAATCATTTATCCTTCCAAAATGTTTTCTGCACGGGGAGCAATTCTACGAATTACTAATCATATAATACATATTGCTGACTCACCGTCCAGTCCGAAGGCACTCGGAAATAAATACTGAATGACCAATTTGCAGCAACAGCAACACTGGTGGGGATTGTGGATGAGTCCTAAGGGTCATCACCGGCGAAGACTGGCAGGTTAAGGAGTGCCCGCGTCCTTAGACGCAACCTCCTATAGTGGCGTTAGGTAGACAGTAATGACTTTGCTTTCTTTGGGTGTCATGAACTTCTGTCTCTCTTGGCGTCAACTTCTCATCTGGAATGCTCCGCAAAGCGGTGCATGGTCTCCCAAGGGGGAGGTGGCAGGTGGATCAGAAAGGCCCAATCAGCAGTCGGGTCATCACCGGCCTCGATACAACCATTCTTAAAGGAAGTACGCCCGGTCATCGATGGGGTAAGGGAGATCCCCCACTTTTTTGTACCCGCCGGGCTGGCAACATTCACCTACCACACTGCCAAGGACTGTGATTGAGTCCTAAGGGCCATCCCCAGCCACGGTACAACCCTTCACAAAACGAGTACGTCCCGTCATCGATGGGGAAGTGAGATAACCCAACTTTTATGTACCCACCGGGCTGTCAACATCCAACCACCATGTCGGAAGCATCCGGTCCCTGATTACGATGTGCTTTCCCAGCTATCTGGTATTCAGGGATGAGACAATATAATAGTAAACACAGTGTAATACACTGTTTAAGTATAATGCGTTTCTGTTTAACAATATAATACAATGTTTCAGTTTTGTATTCGATATTCACTTGAATTAATAATATTATATTAGATTCATGTGTTATGAGGAAGACTGCCTGCAGCGAATGAATTTCTGTAGAAATGCGAAGTAATAAAATTAACGAAAAGTAATATAAAAATAATGCAACTCCTATTTGGGTCAGCAAAGAATTTTTTATTTTAGTTACTTTTTATAAAATTATTATCAAAAAACTTATTAAGTATCAAAATATTATTGATTTTCGTAAGATTTGAATTCGCATTCTTCAATTTCACCTGAAAAATACTGAAATCCTAACAATTTACTGATTGAATTACCAGCAATTGATTTCAAATTTCATTGCAAACTGCTAAAACTCGGTTTAAAGCATTAAATGTTAATTCAGTTTAATGAGTTAGTTAATAATTGAGAAAGAAAAACTGTATTAATATCAAGTGCCATCCTCTAAAAGCTTAAAAATATATAATTGAAGAGAGGATCAATATATAGGATTTTATTAATGACTGAAAATTGCCACGAGATTTATTTATAGAGAGAGTGTGGGATCTAAACCTAGGCATTTAAAGAGAAAAAAAATTAATTTTTTTAAGGAACTCCACAAAAATATTTTTTGGGAGCTGCAAAAAATGCATATTTTTGTTTCCATGAGCATAAAAAAATTGAAGCTAGGGTTTCACAAGGTGCTATTAAAAATTTTACACCATTTTCCTTGTTTATGGCATTCCTGCATAACATATTCTAAATAAGCTCAGTTAAAATATTCTTATATGCTTTAAAAGTGCAAGCAGTTCAAAGTTTTATAAAAGTTATAAATATGTTCAAAAATGCCGGAATTAGAACAAGTATTAATTTTTGAGAGGCAACATACAATATTTTAGTTTACAATACATTAATCAGCGATTACATTTTAGTCTGTGTATTAACTTTTAATGATTAATCTGAAAGTAATTTCAGGAAAGCAAAATTATACCAAGTGAGCATTAAAAAATATTAAATATCACTGAAAATTTCCTCTTTTTTATTTGAATGTTGCATACTTTCCAGACACTTATGAATAAATGAATCTATCGATATCGTTTTACCCCTTTTATCATACCAACATTCATATTTTTATATGAATAACGGCCACTTATTTATGGTTAAATTTTTATAACCATTAACAAAATGATAAAATACACTTATATACACAATAAAATAAATATCTAAATGACTTTTAAAAACATCAACAAACCAATATAAAAAGACGAGAAATGACACTGGATATTTCAACAACATCATTTCACCAAGAAAAAAAAATGAAAGTTGTACCTTCAGGATGATTTCCATAATGTTATCAGAAAGAGTTTTTGAAACTTGTTTTTTCGCCTTGAAGGGAAACCTTTTTGGATAAGGGCTGGATATCTTGCTTTCAGACGTGAATATTTTTGTTTGTGAGAGATAGTGCCTTTCATATTTGTATAGACATTTTCCTTAGAAATGAGTCAATGATTTACTGAAATACCTTAGAAGGATTTTGAGATAAATGATACTCATATCTGAAAGCGTACAAATGGGACGACAAAAGGAATGTGAACACAATGACTAAGCATCAGTAATGGAGTTTTAGAATGCATAATTTTAAAAATAAAACTGATTTATTGTATGTATTTCTTTCTATGATTTCCATTACAAAAATTTTTTAATGTTACCAAGATTGAAAGAAGGCACATTTAGATAGAATTAGACACCTAGAAATCGCCATACAAATTGAAGCAAAATTTAAATTTCTACAAACAGATCAAAGAATAATTTGATCCCTATTTTAAATATAAAATGCATTCGAATTTTAATAATTTATCTTAAATAAGAATCAAAGAATTAAAAATATTGAAAATGTATTAAAATTATTATCAAACGTAAAGAGGTGTTTAAATGAAAATGTTCGAAACATCGAAATAGCGTAACCTTTAACATGCCTTTGCGAGACATCTAGGGATTTTTGCAGTCTTCGGGGTATATCAGATGCGAGAGCCAGTGTATAGGTCCCTTTGTTCGTGGGAAAACGAATTAACTCTAATTATTAATTTCCTCTAATTGACTCTAATTATTAATTTCCTCAAGAACGAAAGAACCACTGGTCCGATGTGTACTGTGAGATATTACGAAGGACTAGTAACTACGGGTGTGGTTATGCTCTATGATAACGCACATTTAGAAGTTTTCAGGAAAGTACATTCGTAACTGACCAAGTTCAAATTGGAGCAGCAACTTAACCATCCTCGATACAGCCAGGACATTTGACCCTGCGATTTTCATGTGTTTGGTTGCCTGAAAAAAATACCTGAAACATAAGAGCTTCAATTCGGAAGGTGAACTCAAAGAGACTGTGAAGGACTAGGTCGGGTCATGGTCAAAACCATTCTAGGAGCAAAGAATCCTCCAAGGTTCGTTAATTAATAGGATCGTTGTGCTCAGACCTATGGTTTATAGTTTGAATAAAATCCTCATTATACTCATAATGCTGTTTCGTACCTTTTCATTTGAACACTCCATATATTTCTGAACTTTTATAAAGATTTGAGTTTAATTATCATTAGGTAAAATGTTCAATTTAGAGATGAGTTTCAGAAAAAAAATGGGTAGCTTTTTATTATTAATTAACTTCAAACTTTATCTCCCTTGTTTGCTCACCATATTTGAAATAGTATAAGAGCCACGATTTCAAGGAATCTAGACATTTTTTTAGATCTACTCTCCCCAACTATTCGTATTCTGAAGTGAATGATTTAAAAATAAATTATAACTGTATCATATTCGTATGATCATCTAGAATTTAGATATGATGTGAGATGTATGATCAGTTTTAAATGAATATGATGAGAATAATGATAATTTAAAACACATCATACCTCAGTGCATTCATTTAATGAGATATGATGTGTTTTAAATGAAATGCAGTGATCTATATCAAACATTTAAAAATAAGGTGGAGTTTTAAAGACCTCTTCAAGTAGGATATATAAAATGAGTACTTAATTTTCCTTGGTACATATATATAGAAAGTAGTGAAAAAGACATTAATGTTGGGGATTATTTCAGTTTCAGTTCAGTTTCCTTTGACTCCAAAATTTGGTACTTTTTTTAAATTTAAAATTATAAATACTAAAGTTATTGCTATATTTTAAAATAATGTTTTATCGCCGAAAATTTCAAGCAGTCCTAATATTTCATTTGTAATGTCGTGTATTGAATATCGAAGATAATATTTTTTTGCACTCGAGCAGGTCTTTATCATAATATCGTCATATTTAATAAAAAAGTTGTTTTTCTATATTTCCTTGTTTTATGTGAGTTAATAGGAAAATGTTTTCTATATCTTCCTGTTTTATATAAATTGATAAGAAATGTTTTTCAGTTTCTCATTTTTATGTAGCTTTTTTACATTTTATATCTTTAAGAAAACAAGCAACAGGAATTTTAAAAATCTATTCGATAGGAACTGAGATACGCTTAGAACCGTCTGAACCACAGTGGAATCGTAGTTGGTGTAGTAAACAGATTTCTGAAGAAACAGGCATGGATTCCATACCGCTGATTAGTCTTCAATTTTTTTTTCAAAAATAGTCGTGTTTTTATCTTTTAGTAATATTTATATCTTAAAACTTTTTCCTGTCTTATAGAAAAGAGTAGAGCAGAAAATAGAAGTTATGAACTTATATAGAATCGAAACGGAATTTACTATTAGAGCATTTAAACATTGTGAAAGAACTTAGAAATTAAATTTGAGTGTTAAATATTTTTTAGATAGTAGATTAATTTGAAATTATTACCCCTTCACAAAACTAAACATCTTACCCTACACATATATCTATATCAATATCTTTATCTATATCTATACCTATACCTATACCTATACCTATACCTATACCTATACCTATATCAATATCTTTATCTTTATCTATATCTGTACCTATACATATACCTATACTCTAACCATCTATCTATATGGCAAAATTGAATAAAAAACAATCATAAGTCATTTTAATATTTACATTTCTGTTACCAAAATATCGATTACGAATTCATCGATACAGAATATCTGTTTTTCTTCAGTTGTTTCGTTCTTTTGTAACTTTCTGTTCCGATATTTTTGCTTACCAAAAATCCCGGATTTACCCAAATATTGTAAATCTTAAACGGAATTCGATACCTTCGAGGGATAACTTCGATATTTACATAAATATTCGGAATCGAAAGTCCTTTCCCTACAGATGGAAAGAAAGTGCTGATCGGTACATACATATATTCATGAGACAACTAGCTTAACTCTTAGACTTATACTAACACTTGAAGAATATAGTTGAACTAAAGCTTGGTTTATTTGTAACACTTTGCGAAATAAAAACCTGAGTTTATAGTACATAAGTAGTATTAAATTTGATCGAATTCAATTTAAACTGTGAGCAGAAAATATCTAAAGTAATTGTGTTTATTTATTAAACTCATGCACCCTTTGATAATTATTTCAAATAACTCGTAAATTTTTTGAGATTACATTATGAAACATTGCTTATTCCCTTAAGTGTATTATTATTATTATTTCCTGACTAAAATCAAGTTTCTACGGATGCAGTGCGTTCAAGTTAAATACATTTTAATTTTAAACAATAATAAATAATTTAGGATTTTATATAATAAATATTGTTGCGGATTACCACCGATGCATTCATTTAGTGGTAGCCGTATGATATGACAACACAGGTCTCTGTAAGAAATCAGCAGGTCTCAGTAAGAAACAACGACGATGTTTATCTAAACGAAGACAGTACTGCACAAAGACGGCAAATATGTTCAGACGAGACGAACAAAAAGCAGTACGCAACAACAACAGAACCCCACAATTAGAAATCTGGTAATAACAGCCTCCACAGCACACAAAGCGGATGGACTAGATTCAGTAGGAGAGGGGATCCTTAGAGCTTCACTGTATGGTCTCTCCAAACGGCTGAAACTTCTCACTCTCCCTCACTTTAGTTGTATTACTCCGCTTACTACCACATGAATGGCTACACAGGATTGTATGCTGCATCCACAATAGTGAACAAGTCACACAGTTCAGCACTACTTGACTATGCCACTGCTTATTATCCATACGTTACTTGTCGGCAGCCCCGACTATTATTCACGATGACTTAGATTTTGAGTGCTGTCCTTTTATAGTTCACAGGAGACGGGCCTAGAGTTTTCTAGATTAGTCAGGGCGATCTTATTTCCTATTGGATGGATCGTGAAAACTCTTGATTTTTCCTGCATTATATATTTTTTTATTCCAAAGTCACCGAATTCGTTGTTATATCACCAAGTTTACCATCAAGCTTTCAGGTAAATGACACGGTACTCTATCGGCAAACACAGGGCGGATCATACATTGATCTTTCTTACATTGACATAATTACATAACATAGAAGAAAAATTCCAGGTTAGTAACAGTATGAAACTGAATACAAAAAGAACATCTTTTTTAACTATTTCATCTAAAATTACTTTGATACAAATTTTTATATAAACACAAATTCTAGTATTTTTTTATAATCAGATAATCAAATATAAATTTTTCAAGAAATTTAATTGTCAATGATGTTATTTGATTATTTCAATTTAATGGTGCAATAAACATGCATGATCCAAATTCATCTTCAGTGTGATTCAAAATAACAATGAAAACAAAATCCCAACAAAAATGTTTTGATTGATTGAGAACATCTATATTTTTATAGACAAAAAAAAAGTAGAAATAATAGAAAGTATTTTATTAAAATCGTCAACCCTTTCAAGTTGAAAGATAAAAGTATATCACTGTATTTTGAAGGTAACAAAGATTTATCTAAGTTAATATCTTCTAATTTGTTTCAATCATTAGATAGAAACAATCAGATATTTAAATGTAACAATGGAGATTACCTCTGTCTTTGCTGAAAATAAGATGAATATGTGTGGATAATGTATATGCGTGTCTCTATAGGTTGCACTGTTTGAGATACAGCTGGCGAATTTTGAACAAATACAATTCTATGGACAAGAATAGGAATCTACGAAGCTATTTTTTGATATTTTGATTAGAATTTATATTAATTGAAAGTTAAGCTGAATTTTGGGGATTGTCGTATTAAATTCAAAAAATATAATTGCACAAAATTTTCCATTGTCTCAAAATTTAAAACTTTGTTTTTTAATGACTAATTTTATTGAAATAATCAAGTATATTTTAAATTTTTGAGATTTTTTTTTTTGCCTAACTGTCAACAGAATATTAAATTTTAGTTTTTGACCTCTATACGTTCTCATTGTTGCTTTAAACATTGGATCGAATAGTGAAGAAGTAGTATCGTGTTTATTGTATGTATTGTTTACAAAGCAAAGCAATTGAAGTTTCATTACCACATAATTTAAAGAGTGAATGAACTAAATAGTTTTTTTTACATAACACTAAGATGCTATGAGACCAGTATCCACTAGAAATATTTAATTACAAAATAAAGATAATTTAAGCAAGATAATTGAAATGATCTAGACTAGAAAACTATTTCCACTCCCTTTCATCTCATGGCCCATCAGCTAATTTCTTTTATATTTTTGTCTCACAGTTTCCGCTAGAAAGGTAAAAATTCAGTCAAAATGTTTCTTGTAACATTCTTTTGGCATCTATTTACACGTCCTTCCTTTCTCACTCTAAGAAAAAATATGTGCGTGTTCTAGGTAATATGCAATTCCATTTCTATAGTGTAAATTTTTATCAAATATATCTAATAAAAACCGCCTTCTGGCAGTTTATACAACACTTTTAGGCCGTGTGGCTGTTTTTATTAATAAATTTTTTTTTAATCTAACCGTGTTTAACCATTTTTTAACCTAATATAAAGATAATTTTGCTTAATGTTTTTATAAAAATAATTTTTTTGAAAAAGCATGACATGAATATTTATGATAAACTTTGATATATTAAATACATAATTATGAATGATGACTACGGACATGAGAGTCATTTAAAGATAGTATGCTGCATTCTGTGTTGACTGTTAAATTATGACAAAAAAACCTTACTTGTTTATAAATATGCATAACATTTTAATAGTATTTTTTCATTAAAGGACACCATCAAATCCATATATCTTTCCACCATATATCTATTGTATTCTTATTTGCTACGTTATGTTCATTTTTTATGGTAATGCCTTTTTTTTGTTTCAACTTAATGAATGGACATTAAAAATTAATTCCAAGTACACTTTGAATTAATTCTCGCATACATCAAAGTGAAAAATCGCGTTGAAAAGATAAAATGTTTTATAGCCGTAATGATACAGGCTTTTTTTTTATCTTGTGCAACATCGCAACAAAGTCGCGCCATTAAGGCAACAATACTTGGCATCTAATTGAATTATTTTTTTGCAACACCACCAATATTTGAGATTGCACATCTAGGAAATTGATATCAATTCATTTTGGTAATAAATGGTATCCTGTTAAAAGCTTGCCCTATTATCCCGAGTTAGCTTGAGCTCGTATACATTGCCGATAATTATTATCCCAAGAAATACTGACTGATTTAGATTTAAAGATTGACTTCGTTGTTTGAAGTTTATCTCTTTTTTTATTTAAAACTAGACGCCTTTGGCGACCAGCTGGTTCGCCAAGAGTAATGGGGTCTAAGATTTTCAATTAAATACTTATGTGCCTTGCTCTCTTTATAATTTCTCTGCCAGATATACCTAAACTTCGAAAGTCACGTAACACTGATTCACTAAATTAATGACATAGATGTTGCAAACGATCATAGAAACCTTTGTCTTGTATCTCTTTTTTAGAAAACACTAGCAGCCTTTGGCGACCAGCTGGTTCGCCATGAGTAATGCGTTCTAAAATTTCCAATTAAATCATATATTTTTTAGCCAAAATTTAAGAAATAGTTTAAGTTAAAAGATTCAGTTATTAGTAGTTAAAGAGTCGGTAACTTTATTCGGAAAAACTTTTTGAGTAGAATGCTCTAATAATTTATCAATTATGCTTCCAAAATATTAAAAATGTTTTTTTCAGTGATATTGCCAAAATGTTAAATATGTTTTTTAAAGAAAGCGAAAAAGGGAAAAAATTATTGAATTAATGATACAGATATTGCAAACGATTATAGAAATATGCCATTAACTCGGGATTTCAATACATATCCTGTCTAAATTCAATCAGGTTTACTGTAAATAAAGATAATTTATGGAATTAATGATATAAATATTGCAAAAGATTTCTTGAATCCTTTGCCTTGCATTTATTTTTATAGAAGATATCACATTTTATATTTATGTTATTTTATCCAGTCACGTGCTGAAAGTTGTATTTCTTTAGATTTGATTTACGATGATAGTTGTTGTTTTTTCATTTGAACTTCCGGTATTGTTTTATTTTATTTTATCTAGTCACGTGCTAAAAAAACATGGTTAAAATATTTCTTTAAAAATTCGTTAAAAAAAGAAGCTTGAGTTTTACATTAAAACACTGATACCATTAGAAAGCTAATTTTTTTATCTTTAAATTGGTGTTAAAATCATGTTTGTCCGATAATAATTTCGGAAGTTATAGCGGAAAAACGTCGAAATTTCGCTTAAATTTTATTTAATTCAAATTCTAATTAAAAATTCAAAAAAAGGGCTCCGAGGTGCACATTCCCGACCTTCAAGGTATACATGTACCAAATTTGGTAGCTGTAGGTCCAACGGTCTAGCCTGTAGAGCGCCAACACACACACACACACACACACACACACACACACACACACA
>JAPMOQ010028548.1:766291-776956 GCA_026543055.1 Argiope trifasciata | reverse complement strand
ACACACACACACACACACACATTGAGCTTTATTATAAGTATAGATAATAATATCTAAAAATATCTTGTTAAATGTGATTCACAGAGCAGAGCATCTAGATAAAAGCTAAACGTTCTTTATTTATTGAAACATTTATAGGCTCTTCTTACATATTATGTAATTATTTGATTCATTAAGACTTTCTTTATACATGTATTTCTATTATTGAAGTTTTACGCGTTAGCCGTTTGGCCTTGACTTAAAAAGAAATATATTAAACTATATTTCTCTTAAATAAAATTTATTTATTTAATTAATTATGTTGTTAAATTCATAAAAAATTTTCTTTATATTTCCTTTTCAGAAAAAGAAAAAATTGCATATCATATAACTCATGTGCTGAAAATTACATTTTTATATGTTTAATGTGTAATAATAGTTTATTTATTTTTTAATTACAGTTTTTGTCAATCTAATAAAAACATATTGATAAAATATATTTTTCCCTTTCACTCTTAACGCTCGCTTGTAGCTTAAGTTTTATATTTATTGTTGAAAAACATGGTTAAATTATTAATTGATTATTTTTTAAAAAATCATTAAAAAAAGAAAGTAAATTTGCTGTTTAAAATATTAGTATCATTAAAAAGATAATTTTTTAAATCTTTAATATGATGTAAAAATTGATTTTGTGCTATAATATTTTCAAAAATTATGGCAGAAAAACTTCGAGTTTTCACTTAGTACTTAATAATTAAAACTCTAATTAAACATTTGAAAAAAGGTGCACATTTCCAACCCCCAAGGTAGACATGCTATAGACAAATTTGTTAGCTATAGATCCAACATTCTGGCCTATAGAGTGCCAACACACACACACGCGCACACACACTTATTGAGCTTTAATATAAGTATAGATAAGATCATTTTTTTCTTAAAATATGGATCATAATTTCACTTTGGCTTCAAATTCATTTTACTTCGTTTAGTGATTACTTGACTTCAAAATCATTACAAACAGCTATACCGAATTGCCTCACTAACGAAGCTTAAATCAGCTAAAGACTAGAAAGATGCCAACAGCTTTCATACATCAAGATAAATAATCATCAACAGCAAAAGAGGAGAGTTTAGATTACGTTCTTAGAGAAGTTATGAATTATGTTTGAAAAATGAAATGACATAAATGACTTAAGTTACCTCTTTTAGAAGTAGAGGATAAAGCAAAAATATTTTTAAAGGAAATGTATTTTAGTCTTGATAAATGTGACTTTTCTTAAAAACTTGATTATAAATTATGAGAGCATTTTGCCGGATGTTTTGGAAGTGTGACTAATTGCCATTATGCATGAATTATATTCTTTAAAAAATTAAGTGTAAAGATTCGTGTATAGTGTTACTAATTAAGGAAATTTTTGTTGACTTCTGTTAAAAGTGATTAACTAACCTTTTCTAATGTAAATTAATAAAGTTTAATTTGCTTGTATAAGATTTAAAGATTTTTCTTTATTTAAAAGAAAAGTTTAAATCGTTTATCTTTATTATTGACAGAAAAGTAATCGAAATGAAATTCCCATATTAAAGATTAAATATTTTTTTTAAATTTTTATTCAATTTCATGATGAAATATTTCTAAAATTAGAAGGGTTTAGAGAAAATAGAGTTAGCCATATGAAATGTATTTTCAAAAATAAGGGAAAGTGTTTAGCTTAAATATGTTTTTAAAACAGAGAGACATCACCACTATTAATAAGTAGACTTTGTTTCAAATACTTTGATATGAGTTTCATCGTTTCTATAGTTTGAACTTAATGGGGAGGTTCGGTCTAGGAGACCTTAATTTATTTATTTCAAATTAAATTCTTTGATAAAATTTTATATTGATTTTCATACTAATACTATTAACAGAAATAGTTTGAGTGTAAAGAAAATACGGGTTAGTAAAAAGAGCCTCCCCATTAAGTTCAGACTATAGAAAATACTGGATTCATATAGAAATAATTGAAACAAAGTGTACTTATTAATAATAGTGGTGATGCTCTGTTATAAAAACGTACTTGAGCTAAATGCTTTCCCATAAATATGAAAATAATATTCTGGTAATAATATTAGTATGAAAGTCAGTCAATATATTCTACTTGTGCCTTTCTTGATATATAAATATGCTTTAGAAAATTTCTCAATTATATTATCATTGAAAAAAGTAATTGAATTGGAACATATATTTTCTTCTCAAATTACATGCTGCAACAAATAATATTCTTATATAAATAATATTATAATATAGATATCAGGATTAAACGAATGCGAACTTTCATCAAAAAATCTGCTATACATTTATCCTCATCACTAAAATACATCATCTAAATACGTCTGGAGCTCTGCTTCATAAGCAGATCAGTAGCTTGGTTGATATTTCCCGAACCAAGCTTCTGAGTCACCTGCTAAGCTTTGTCGAATATTGAAACACTAAAAGGGAATTGCGGTCACACTGATATCGCGCAAAGAAATACTGAAATATTTAAACAAGCATCCGTTGAAATCGGTTAAAAATACCATGCATAATAAAGGTCACGAAATAAGAAGCTACATTTTCAATCTCTTGGATTGGACTAAAAATAGAATAGGGTTGATCGAAAGTCTATTCATAGCAGCCTAAGATATCACACTTCCATAGTTAAGGGTTAAATCTTTCAAACTAAAAATATATTGCAAAGTACCAATTATTCTAGTAAATTTTAATTTCCAAAATGTGTATTTAAATATAAGGAGCATTTCTGTTTTAATATAAGGAAAATAAATAAATCAATAAAACTCTTCAGCTTTGCAAAATTTCCAAGAATTCGAAAAAAAAAGTTGCATATGCTGATGATTAGACTCAACAAGAAGCTACATTCCGCTGAAACTTTGTCGTATATTATATACTAGGCTTCATATGAACCCCTCTGATTCATTGGAAAATTGGGATATATTTGATTTCAGATAAATCGTCTTTTATAACATGTTCATGATTCCCCCAAATAGTCTTGCGTCAAAGCTGTTTTGTTTTATTTATCTTAGTTAGTCTCATTTATCATATACATGGACTTACTAATAATAAAAATTATGCCCTAATATGGTAACGAGATATTTAAACGAGATTTAATATATTTATTTTATTTATTTCATAAACTACACATTTATAAATGAAATTTAAAAGAATATAACATTTTTTTTTTGTTTTTAAGATAGAAGAAAATTCTGCTGTTGAATATTTGATGAAATAATGATACAGCTCGAAGTTCATGGCAACAAGGAATTTCTTTTCTTTTACAGGAAATTAAGCAATTTTTTTATTGTTAAAAGTGCGATGAAATTCACGTGGCTAAATTGTTACGTTTAACTGTTATGAATAAAAAGACATCTTTTTAAAATTTTGAAATGACGTAAAATTTGATTTTGTGTGGAAATATTATTTAAATTTATCCCTGGAAAAACACCAGAAATCAGATGGATTTCTAATCAATACACATTTCAACGAATGTAGTTGAAGTGCACATTTCCACCTTCGAGGTATACGTGCTCCTAATTTGGTAGCTATATGTCAATATAGCTATATGTCTTGCACTACACACATATTCAGCTTTACTATTAGAATAAATTGAATGCAATTCAAAGAAAATAAACTGCAACATAATAGCTTCATAAATCGATTATGAAAAACCGATAAAAGATTACATTTTCTTTTTCCCTTTATCTTTATTATCTTCTGGTTATCTTTTTCAAAAATGCAAATAAACAATCAATTATTTAAAATAATTATCCATAGAATTTTTCTTTCTTCCTTTTCTTTACCACTCCAGAATGTTTTTGCATGAGAACAAGTAAAAAATTGGTAAGTGTAAGTATCTTGTTAATTCTTTTAAAAGTAGTTTTTTATAATGATATTAAAATGCAATAAATCATTTATTTCCAACTAAAAAAAGCTTCACTTTCAACTGCAAAAAATATCATAAGGTATTATTTTTTTGATATATTCAAATAAAGGTAGATATTAATAATAAATGTTGCTATTATTCATACAGTTTTTTTTCTCAGATAAACTTTTTTTTCTATCCTTTAAATCATTATTTCTACCAGTTATTTAGTAACAAAAAGAGTGAATAATTCGACAAACAATTCCACGCCTGATGATCGATGAACTGCATTTAAAAATTATTAACTGTTTCATTTCATAAAAAGATTTCAATTTTTCAATGTATTTTGATGCAGAGAGAAGAATTAATTTTGAAGTAAAAATATTATTGAATTATAAATGAAATATTTAATGAATATTACTAATGTATATACATATAAACAGTGATAATAAGGAATAAAATGGATATTTGTAAAGTTGGTTTGGGGATAACAAACTTTAAAAACCTTCCTGAGTGTAGTTTAGTTATATTAACATCCCGTTTTAAAGTAACTCTAGGTTTATTTTGGGATAACTGTTGTCATTTTAAACCCTGATGCCCCTGACCTGGGGCACCTCAGATGCCCCCTCCCCCTTCAACTTCTTGAACTGAGATTTTATCACCTAAGTAAGAGTTATATATAATTTAAAAGTTCTAAGGAAGTATCAATTTATGTAATCCTTTAAAAGCGTTTTTTCGATATAGATGAAAGGATTTTATGATCATGAACTTGCTTTCTCTCTCTTCATGATACTAAATCATGCTTACAATTATATATGTTTTTGCAATTTTTTTATTTTTAGATTCATTAACTCTCTATCAGAAGGGGGTTGTTATATTTAGTAGGGGGCCATTTATCTCCAGAATACTTTATATAAAATAAAAATTTAATGAATATAAATATTAATGACATATAAAATAAAATATATAATAGACTTTTTCAAAAATTAAATGCATTAAAAGTGAATATATATTCTTCATGATTAATTCTATGTTTTCAAGTAATTTATCAAATTTTAACTAAATATGTATCGTTTAGTAAAATTGTTAATGAGTGAATGCTACATTATTTCCGTTTAATCAATTAATTAATTAATTTCTTTTATATGAAATTCCAATACAATCGTTACAAATTTTTTTGATAATAAGTTTTATCAGTAACTAATTTTATTAAAAAATTCTTATATAAAAACGTTATAACATGATAGGAAGATAAAAATTTCGTAATCTTGAATGTTCTAAGTATTGAGTTATTGGGCAAACAGAAGATTAATTTTCAACATATTAAAATGAATAATTCATTTTCCCCTCAGCTATTTTCAAGTAAAACTAGATTACGCTTCATGCATACATATATTTTCAATTAAAATTTTTTTAAATGCTGCATTAATAAATGCGGCTGTTAAAAGATTCATTGATAAAAAATGATATGCATATTAATTTCACAGGAATCAAAGTCATTCTAATAAATAGAAAGCTACTCCGAACTTTTACGTATCTTTGAATGTAATTTTCATTAAATTACAATTTGTAGTTTGGAGTTAAGTTGAAAATTTTGAATTTAATTTTATGATAGTAATGATTGAGTGACACAAAAATTAGTATTATTTTAGAACAAATCTATCAAAACCATTTCTTTCCAAAATTTTCTAATATGACATAGGTGATGTTTATGCATCACCAAGCCCTTTCCTAGTTTTTTGGTCCTACGTAGATCAAAAATGTATTTTTGGAAAAAATCTTAAATTCTTTGTATTATTTCAGGGTTACAATATTTTGTCTTTGGGCACTTCGTTCTTATAAAATATAAGAAATGGGCTGTAAGAGAAGTTTAATATGCATTTCATCTTTCTTACACCATTGCAAACTTTTATTGTAATTCTAATTTTCATATACTGTGACGAGTCAGCCCAAGCTGCTGTTGTTTCTAATAGCACATGAAGGTCCGCTGACTAAAGAGTCCTCGATTTGTCGAAAATGTTGTTTCATTCGACACGGACGACTTTGTGACCATGATACAGGGTGATCTGCGAATAAGCACTGATTTCAAAATTAAATATCTCTTTAACAAAGATCGATAGAATTATGTGGTAAACTGTACGTTTATTAGCAAAACTGTAAAAATGCTGTACAAAGAAGAATTTAGAAAATTTAGTTACGAAAATTGTTAACAGATGGTGCTCTAATCACATAGACGTTTTCAGTTTGACGTCATAAATGAAAAATGACTCCCGAACTGAGTCCTTGTGACTTCTTTCTGTGGGGAGCATTGAAAGACACTGTCTATAGAAACAATCCCGCCACTTTCGATGAACTTGAATCGTTGATTGGTGTTGCAATTGATTCCATTTCCGTTGAGACATTGCAAGACGTGATGTCAAATTTCATTGTTCGATTACGCCACCTAATTGTGTCGAATGGTGGAAATCTTGAAAAAATTGTATTTTGATTGCAAAGACAGCAAAACTTTCTTGTTTTTTTACTCTTTTTAGAGAAAGAGTTTTCAGTGCATAGCGCCATCTATTAACGGTTTTTGTAACTAAATTTTCTAACTTTTGTACACTATTTTTACAGTTTTGCTAATAAAAGTAAAATTTACCGCATAATTCTATCTAACTTTTTTGTAGAGATATTTAATTTTGAATTCAGGGATTATTCACTGATCACCCTGTAGATTTATATGTACGGAAACCACCTTACACACACACATATGGAGATCTTCAACAGACGGGGATCGAATTTACAACCCAAGGGATGCGAATTCTACGCCCTATCAACTAGGATATCCAGGCCTTAAAGCTGTTTTAGGAACAATCTAAGAATACTTTTAAATGAAGATAATACAAAATAAGATTATTTAATTAGATCCACCAAATACAAATGCATTTTTCATATAAATATTGCTATTTTCTTATTTATTTAACCGATTGATTTGGCACATATTTTAAAGCAGTGCAACACAAGGAAAGAAAATATTACAATACTGTATAAACTTCCATATCATGAAATATAAAACGGAAATGAAATTTTTTTTATTCGTTTGGAATATCAAATCTTTGAGGAACAGAACTCTCTGATATGGTGTTTAACAGCAGCAATGCGTTGTAGCTATCGACTGTAGTGATGTTTTGAAAACTCAATGGACTTTGGCAATTCCATGTAATTCGTATGTCAGAATTATGGAAGAATTTCATTCGAATGAAGAGATTGTACCAAAAATCATGTAATCATCCATACATGAATATAAGCACATGTACGCGCATGCACGCGCACACAGACACACTCACACACGACAAGCATTTCAAAAATCGAACGTTCTTCGAGTTGTTTTTAGCACTTACCTAATCAAAATTCAGTCAAATAACTAACTGCATCCAAAATAGCTTTGGCAAATGAAGTCAATATTTGGAAAAATTATTGGAACGCCTTTCATAATCCGAAAGTAATGAGACTACTCCTTGTTAGAGTTGAGGAAAGCACCACATTTGATGTCAAATTAAATATATGTTTGTTTCTGTTAAATATATGTTTCAAAACTTACTTAATTAATGTATTTACAGGAAATTTATGGTTTTCCTCAAGTTTTATTATTTTATTAGGTTATATTGCAAGATCTAATTTTAGATTTAGAGCGGGATTCAATTCCCAAAATAAAGTAGAATCAATAAATTGAAATAAAATGAAAATATAATTATTTTAAAGCAATAAGTTTCTTATTTTAAAGAAAATCGTAAATAGATATAACATTCTAAATCTGTAAAAAATGCAATTACAAAAGTAGAAAAATAAATTAATCATAAGAAAACAGGCGAAGAGAAAAAAAAATAGAATTTATGCGTGAGAACGCACACCAAGAACTCTTAATCTAAGATAAGGAATAAAAAAGTGTCAATTAAGGAAATATTACCTGTTTGGCTCTGGTAGAAGAAACGGCTAAAGTAAAATTTTTCCCTCATGAGACATCAAATATTTTTAACTCATAAAATGATGTACATCTACGAGACTACAATGTGTCATAAACGGAGACGAATAAATACATTTATTAAAAATTGGAAATATGTATGTTTGCTCAAATTTTATGAGACTGCTTATTTTTGATAAATTAAAACGAAATTTAGTGATTACGTTTTTCTTTTCTTTTTTTTCTTTTTTCTTTTTTTTAAATAGAAATATTGATCGCAATATTCAAACGTTTCCATAGTCCTCAAGAGAATAAAACGGGAACCTAAGGTTAGAAGATTTCATTTGTTTTTACTCCATCTTAAAATTAAAAAAAATTCATCAAAAAATTCATAACATTTAATTTATTGTTATGTTATTTTTAAATATATTCCCTAAGTTAATAGAATTGTAATTTTTTTAATTCATTTTTTTTTGCTTATATATCAAAATTATTTCATTGTTTTTTCACTTATACCCTTCGCTCACTTTGACATTAAGGTATCTGACTAGGTTCAGAGAAGAATTCACGAAATAATAAACCCAGATATTTTAATAGTTATAATAGTTTTTAATTAATATAAATATAAAATGATTAATAAATTAAACTATTTAAATATATATAATTTTTAAAGAAAAAGAATAATGTTACAAACATGCAGTTTTGCTTATCCGTACGAATAATACCATGATAAGAAAGAAAAACCTTTGTACGATCAGCCCTGTGGGTGCGATACGGTGGTGCATCATTGACGAAAGAGCTTGGCGACCATTTGGCAACTTTGGTGGCAAAATCGATAATGCTGGAAACATCGGGGATTTTCATGATCAACTAATTGGGACTCAGATACTTTCACATAAGCCCTGATTGACCTCAAAGCTTCTCGCCTTCCAGGAACTATAAAACATCGACCCTCTCAAGTAGCTTATAGTCATGGAGGAGGCATGAAGAGGGAGTCATTTTGAATAGTAATCAGGGTCGCCGAGGGGATAGCGAAGCAACGGCGGAATTCAGCTAGTGCTGAACTAACCCGTGTGCTTTATTGTCTATCTGGGTGTCTTGTTAATATTGAGCCGGTTGAGCAACTAAAGCGAAAAACTGGTGGAAAGTGTTTTAGTCATCTGGAGAGACCGCAGAGCGAAGCTCCTAAGATCGTCTGTACTACCGAATCCAATCTAGCCGATTTGTCTGCTGTGGACATTGTTACATCTTGCAGGATATTGTTGTTGTGTGCTACTTTGTATTCGTCTCGGCTGTAAATATTTGCCATCTTTGTGTTGCTCTGCCTTCGTGTAAATAAACTTAGTTGTTTTTCTGCTAAAGGAGTGCTGCTTATCACATATACACACATTGCACAAAACGAACCCGACGATATGAAATCCGTAACAATATCTTTATATGAATGTTGTGATATATACATCCATTTATAATAACTGCAATTGTTATGGATATTTTTTTTTATATTTTTTTCATTTCTCTTAGTAACATTGCATGATGCTTCTTAGAGTATCGCTATTAACTAAGAATAATATTCCAAAATAAAATTTGTGCTTGTATTATTCATGAAAGTTTGGAATTTTTTTTTCTAATGATATGTACTTTGATCAATCATTCATTTACTTCTAGTCCCTTCAACACTATATTCATAGTTAATTATATTCTATGTAATATAATGGGAAATAATTATAAATTTCATTAAGATATAATGATTACTTTTTGAAGTATGACGATACTTGCGCAGTAGAATCAGGAAAAAAAATCATTTTTTTACAAAAGGCATTTAAATTTTTCAAATGTTTATTTTTTAGTATCATTTACTTTTCAATAATTTTCTATAACTTCGCGTTTAATTGACATAGAAAGATTGACAAAGACATGAAATGACAAAAGACAAAGACATGATTGGAAATAAAAAAATAACTATTTTTTCAAACTGCAAAAATGAAAAAATAAAATGCTGATTCTCATCTAAATGCATATTTTCAACCTAATCTGATACCTTCTTTCATTGAGAAATTTTTTTTTTCACTTTTAATACGTTAGGTACAAGCTAAACGATTTGTATAAACTATATGCTCGTGATGTATTTATAAATTATCGTTTAAAATTGTTACTTGCTTAATTCTTTACAAATTTTCTTTAAAAATTATCCTTTAGAAATTGTATTTTAAAATTGTTATTTGTTTAATTCTGTATTTCTGTCCCATGTCTTAGAATTTTTAATTCTTTATGCGAGATATCATAGATTTGTATCGTTTAAATCGTTTTGAGTTTAAATTCCTTGAATAAAAAATTATTATTTAAAAAAAGATTCCGATTAAATATTATGTCCAAAACACACCACTGTCAAAGCCTTTATTTAAATTTGTGACTACAAATATTTCCTTTTAGCTTTTCATTTAATTAGTACAGACATGGGACATTATGTCCATTTTATCAGGTTAGAAATCTAAACATTTGGTTACTCAATAACAAGGCTCTTGAAACAGAACGGAAGTGAAATCAGGCAACTATATATATATATATATATATATATATATGTCTATTCACAAACGTTAAGGTTAAAAAAATTTTAAGGCTTAAAAATTGTTTGCTTGAGCATAATCCGAATTTTTTATTGCCGGAATTCTGGTTTTATCAGCTCAAAGCATATAAAGGAAACTATAGATGCTGTTACATCAAAGAATAAAACATTGGACTACAACCAGACAATAAAGAGCTGGATGGTTAAAAATTATGTATGTGTGTGCATGCTGTACAAACATAAATATATGTGTGCATACGCTGTATGTACATATAAAAGTAAACACA
>JAPMOQ010028548.1:704038-738058 GCA_026543055.1 Argiope trifasciata | reverse complement strand
CGAATTCAAAATTGACTCGATTTGGATTGTTAATGTTAGGAATTCCTCAAATGTTAAATTAGCTCCCCTCGAAACTCTAACAAAATGAAATTTGAACGATTTGACAGCAGCTTCCCAAAGTTGAGTTGAGTTGAATTGAGTTGGTGTTTAATGGCACAAAAGCCATTTTTGGCCATGCTGCGCCACATCCTTGAAATTAAAATATATTTCTATTGATAATGAAATCTTAATATGGAATATTTACAAAATCTAAATGACTGAGAGTGTTTATCTATGAGTAATGAAAAGCATATCGATGATGTTATGTATGGTACTGTGCTAAAAAAGGGATGAATGTTTATATATGATTATAAAAACCTATATTTTTTTAAAAAACTAAAAAGCCCAACATGCGGAGTTTCGGAAAGCAATTCGACCAATTCAGGGTGAGTCTTCTGGAAACATGCAAAGCGCTGGATAGAAAACCGTGGACACTCCACAAGAATGTGTGAAACAGACATAGGACTATTACACATTGAACAAAAGGGTGTTGGATCCCCCATCAACAAATGTCGGTGGGTAAATCGAGTATGCCCAATCCTTAACCTAGTTAAAATTGTGTCTAGATTTCTGCTGTGTAATGTGGGCCAGAGATCTATTGTAGGTTTAATTGCATGGAGCTTATTACTAATCTGTGAATCACATTCAGTTTGCCATTTGGAATGCAGAATATGATTTATGTATTTCTTATAATCGTTAAGAGGAATCTGTGTTGGCAAGAAGGTAGTGGCCAATTTTGCTGCCTTATCAGCTTTTTCATTTCCCGAGATTCCCACATGTGCGGGAACCCAGCATAAAATAATTCGAAAGCCCTTACAGATAAGTTTGTCATGCAAGTTTAAAATGTTGAAAAGCAAAGGATGGCTATGAGCATGTAATGATGACAGAGATTGCAACGCACTCATTGAATCAGTGTATATTATATAGTTATCAGCAGAACAATCCGAAATAACCGATAAAGCTTTTAAAATAGCAGTTACCTCTGCAGTAAAAATAGAAAAAAATGAACTAATTCTATAGGCTATTGAGGAATTTGAAATAATACAAGCGAAAGAAGTATAATCGTGACCTTTAGATCCATCTGTAAAAATAGGTTCAAAGTGGCGATATTTTTGACGATGATCAGCAAAGATTTGTTGATAAACGATATCCGCAGTGTTTTGTTTATCAAAATATTGAAATGGATTCAAGTATTCAAGTATTCGATTGTTTTGAAACTATTTGTACCTTCTCCAGATGCAGTTCTGAAGCTAAACGCACCATTCTCTCAAAGAAGGAGGGTATTAATGATGGTCGAGCAACATGAAGGCGTTGTAAAAATTGGCTCTGATTAAAATTATGATAGGGATGGTCAGAGTTTGATAAAATTTTAAAATAACAATGGAGAGACAATATCTGCCTTCTAATGTGTAGGGAAGACTCATTACATTCAATATATAAACTTTGTACAGGTGATGTCCTGAATGCTCCTGAACATAATCGAAGAGCAGCATGATGAACAGTATCCAATTTCTGCAGAACACTGCGTCTTGCAGAACCCTAGACATTGCAACCATAGTCAAGTTTGGATAAAATTACCGCTCTGTAAATACGAAGTAAAGACAGACGGTTGGCACCCCATGTAGTGTTTGAAAGAACCTTTCAGATATTCAGGGATTTTTCACATTTTTTTCTTAGGTAAGTTATATGAGAGGCAAATGTAAGCTTTTTATCAAAAATCAGGCCTAACAATTTAACTTCGTTAAGTACTTTGACAGGATGACCTTTTAGGCGAATCTCAGGCTCAGGATGTAGTCTGCGTTTCCTACAGAAATGTATAGCATTTGTTTTTTCAGGAGAAAATGAAAATCCATTCTTATCACACCAATCTGTGAGTTGATCGATTGCATTTTGAAGCTGCCTCTCTATGAAAGTCATGCTATCCCCAGAACAAGAAATGTAGAGATCATCTACATATAAGTGGCCTTTCACATATAAAGATAAATTGTCTAAAATAGAGTTGAGTTTCAAAGCAAAAAGAGTCACACTCAGGACACTTCCCTGAGGAACTCCCTCCTTTTGTACAAACACATTTGAAAATTCTGAACCAATCTTAACTCTAAAAGTCCTTAACTCCAAGAAGTTTTGAATAAATATTGGCAAGTTTCCTCTTAAATTACACTTGTAGAGATCCTTCAAAATGCCAAAGCGCCATGCTGTGTCATAGGCTTTGGCAATATCAAAAAAAAATAGCCACCAAATGTTTTCTGCGGAGAAACGCATTTCGTACATCAGTTTCTAAAGTCAACAGGTTGTCCATTGTTGATCTGCCTCGTCTAAACCCACTTTGAGAAATGTTTAACATTTTATTATGCTCCAGGTAGTATGCAAGTCTACGATTAACTATTTTTTCCAAAAGTTTACATAAACAGTTCGTCAGGGCAATCGGCCTATAATTAGAAGGGTCCATTGGATTCTTACCAGGTTTCAGAATGGGTATTATAGTTGCTTCTTGCCAGGCAGTGGGAAAATATTGTTCTTGCCAAATTCTATTATATAAAAAGAGCAGGTTTTTAAGAGAGGTTTCAGAGAGATTTCTGATCATATCATAACTTATATTATCAGGACCAGGTGAAGACTTGTGTACACTATTGAGGCAGATTTTAAGTTCAAAGAGTGTAAACGGTCTGTTATACGAAGTGTCTATTGTAGTTTGGAATTCTAGTTTTTCCTTTTCGATTAAACTTTTATAGTTTTGAAATGTATTTTTATAATACTTGTTATTACTTGCGTCGGCAAAAGTAGAAGCTATAGAATTAGCTATATTTTTTAATGAACTTACCGGAGCACTGTTTCGAAGCAAGATAGGAATCCCATGACTCGCTGGTACTCCAAATATTTTTTTAACCCTACTCCAAAGTTGCTTGCTGGAAAGCGAAGGGTTGATAGAATTAACATATTTTTCCCACGAGTCCCGTTTGCTACTTCTTTGAATCCGTCTAGAATTGGCTTTTGCCCTTTTGAAGGGAATTAAATTTTCAGTAGTTGGGTATCTACGGAAAGTATCCCAGGCTTTTCTTTGCATCTTATATGCCTTTTGACAATCATTATTCCACCAGACCTTCCGCTGCCTCCTAAATTTTGTCGAAGTTTTAGGAATTGAAGCATTCGCTGCAATTATCAGAAGCTGGGTACTTTGGTCAACTGCTGCATCTATGTTAATATTATTCACCATTTCTTCAGTAATATTAGCTAATGAAGTGAATTTGGTCCAATTGGCAGCTTTTAGTTTATATCTGGGAGAACTGGGAGTAGAAGAAGTCTGATATCTCCTATTATCGAATAATACTAGGGGGAAGTGGTCACTATTGTGTAAATCCTTATCCATTTGCAAATTAAAAAAGGGATAGAGGGTGGGAGAACATATTGCTAGTTCCAGTGCATGAAAACTGTTTGTCGGTGTATGAAAATAAGTGTGCTCGTCATTGTTAAAAAGACAAAGATTATGATCATCCAAAAATTGCTCTATCTGACGACCTCTACTGTTATTGTCTTTGCTTCCCCAAAGAGGGCTGTGGCCTTTGAAATCACCTAAAATGATAAAAGGCTCGGGTAGTTGAGAAACAAGATCATTTAATTTAGACTGCTCAATATATGCGTTTGGTGGCAGATAAAGACAGCAAAGAGTAATCAGAGAGTGCGTATGAATTCGAACTGCGACAGCTTGTAGTGAAGTGTTCAAAACCAATGGACAGGAGGGCACAGAATTTGAAATAAGGAGGGCAACTCCTCCTGAAGCGTTTTCTCCAACATTGGCTTTATGGAGAACATGATAATCACGCATTTGAACTATGCCTTTAGGTTTCAAAAATGTTTCTTGCAGGGCAATGCAAGCTGGTTGATAATTATTAATTATGTCTTTAAGATCAGAATTTTTCTGATTCACCCCACGACAGTTCCAAGAAATGAGTGTATCCATAATGCGGAACCGAAGAAAGAAGAAAAATGAGAGAAAACGAGGAAACTAACTGCTCTTTGGCGGAGTTGCACTCTCGGACATTGAGTCGTCCTCAGATGTGTTCACCTTGGGAGAATCATCACATATACTCTTTTCAGTATTAGATTTTTTTATAAAATCTTACAAAGATAATGTTTGTTTTTTCAATTGTTTGGATGTTTCTTTGTTTTTCTTAGGGGCATCTAACCTTGCCTTCTTGTTCTCAGTTTTTTTCTCTTTCGCCTTTTTTTGCTTTCTTATACTTTTAGGGGCGATGCCTGTGAGTGAATTTTTAGTTTTTATTAAAGGAGAATCGTGAGAATCCAGGGCAGGCTGAGAAATCTTCTGATCAAAAATTGCATTGGAAGTTGAAGGCATCTGAGATGCGATAAAAATATCTGTAGGTTGGGGCATATTGCCTTTGTTAGGAATAGCGTTTGCCTTAGAAGGCTGGGTTGTTTTACGGGCCTAACAGTTCGGGCATGTTAGAATAGAGACAACATCATCCTCTTTTAAAGTAGCCGGTATTTTGGCAAGAGATATTTCCGTCTGTGTAATTGTAGTGGTAAGGGAAGTTTTTAGGACTGATGCGAAAGATTTACCATTTGTTGGGGTTCTACCAACAACGATTTTACGGGCTTCAGTGAATGATATATTTTGTGTTATTCTTACATTTTGAATTTCCTTTTCCTGAATCCAACGGGGACAGGATTTTGAGTAAGCTGGATGGTTTCCACTACAATTGATGCACTTAGGAGAGATTGAAGAACATGTTTTACTATCATGTCCTATTTCAGAGCACTGTGCGCATGACTGTTTACTTCTGCAACTATGAACAGTGTGGCCAAATTTTTGACACTTATAGCAACGTAACGGATTCGGTATAAATGGTCGAACTGGACAATTGTAATACGCAATTTTAACCGACTTGTGTAGTACAGGTTGATTAAATGTTAATTTAAGGTGCATTGTTGGGAGAAGTTTCCCATCTCGTACAATTTTAATTCTTTCCACTGATATAACATTTTGCGATTTCAAAGCTTCTAAAATAGAAGATTCTGTATCGTTTTGCAAATCCTTTTGCGAGATAATGCCTCGAGAAACGTTGAGTGAGTTATGGGGGCAAACTGTAACTTCATGATTTCCAATGTTTTTTAATTGCATAATTTTATTAGCCTGTTCAGCAGATGAAACCTCAACTAGAAGGTCACCAGAAAAACGTTTTTTAATGTTTTTTAGTTCACCAACGATGCTAATAATTGTTTTGTGTATCAAAATTGGAGACAAAGTTTTCAGAGTATCAGATACAGATTTTACAATAAAAAATCGAGAAGAATCTAGACTTTGACACTGAAATAAAGAATCCATGCAAAGGGAAAGAAAATTCGGGACCCAACGGCATCGCCCAGCACCGAGCCCTACAAGGGAAGGTAGTTGCCGGCTCTGGGCATTCCCAGCCTCGGTACCCACCTTGATGCTAGCTAGGACCTATATGCTCAGGGCCACTTCCAGAAACGTTGACCACCCTTAACGCCAAGCCCTGGAAGTTGACCACTTTCGCTTGATCCCTTAAGCATACCAGACAAGTGACTGGGATACCAGCCGATTGATGCATTAGGGACCTAAATGCACCACCCATCTAAAGGGTCGCCACGCACGGCCAACACGTGGGGTTTTTATTTGTCCATGAGAAGCAAGAAGCAAACAGAGCGGCTACAGCTTCTCATGGAGAGCTCCCTCGCTTACCGTCGAGGGATGGAAAAAGGAAGAAAGAGAGAAAAGGGAGGAGAGAGTGGGGCGAGCAAGAAGAGAAAAATAGGGGGAGGGGAAAAAAGAATAAAAGAATGAAAGATCCCTGGGTACCTCGGAATTGGGACACCCATACCCACCTAAAGGAGCTGGGCCCCTGAGGGAGCAGCCTCCCAAAGCCCACCAAAATGAGGTGCTCTTGGAGGGTTCAATTTCCAATCTATTCCTTCTGCAGCCAAATAATTAGCCAAAATTTCATCGGGATTTTTCACCAACTCAAGAAACTTTTTAATTAGGTTATTGGCTCCTTTAAAATTTGTTGCATTGTCAGAGTATAATTTTGCACATTTGCCTCTCCGGGAAATGAATCTTTTTAACGAAGCTATAAAACACTCAGATGTCAAGTCTGACAAAATCTCGAAATGGGTAGACTTTGTTACGAAACACACAAATACACATACAAACACCTTATGTAATGTACTTTTTCGTTGATGATTATATTTAATCATGAATGAACCACAAAGGTCTGCACCAGTACAATTGAAAGGAAAATCAGCTGAAACTCGCTCCCTAGGTAAACTGCCCATTAATTGACTAGACACAATGGGTTTTGATTTGAAACATGGGATACATTGGTGAATTACCTTACGACACATTGTACGACCACATAGGGGCCAAAACTTTTCTCGAACAATACTTAGTAAATTTGAAGCCCCGACATGCAAATGCTTCTTGTGATAATACTCTAAAATTATCATAGTAAGTTTATTACCTTTTGGCAAGATAGCTGGGTGTTTTGACACAAAACTTAAATTTGAATTTTCTAGTCGGCCTCCAACCCTCAAAATACCATCACCATCCAAAACCGGGTGGAGGATTTTTAACTTACTGTTTGGAGAAACGACTCCTTTGAGTTTCAAGTTTTGAATATCGGCAGCAAACTCTTGATGCTGCAATGCTTTAATTAAGAAATTCTCAGCTTTTTTCAACTCCCTGCTGGTAAGAGGACCTGTAGTACGCACAAGTGGATTTCGAGAATTGTCACAAAACCTAAAAATGTAACTAAGAACACGGAAAATAGACATATAATTATTACTAATCTGAATTAATTGATAAATTAAATGTCCATCAATAATATTAAAAATTTTAAAGTTCTTAGAATTGTTCTTAATTTCAGCAATAAACTCTTCATCAGCTTCTGATGCAGTAACCGGTTGATTAGGATAGCTATTATCATCAAGAAATTCTGGTCCATTCCACCATAATTCACAAGTCATAAGTTTTTCTGGGTCTATTCCTCGTGATAAGATGTCAGCTGGATTTTGCTCCGAGGATACATGATGCCACTGGTTAATACTAGTCATTTCTTGAATCGTCGCTACTCTGCTTTGGACAAATTGTTTTAAATATATTGGTTGCTTCTGCAGCCACGAAAGCACAATAGTCGAGTCTGACCAATAGTAGACATTAGCTACTGTAGTTTTGATTGGTGTCAAAACTTTTTTCATAAGTTATGACAACAAGACTGCGGCACTCAATTCTAATCTGGGAATCGTCAAGCTTTTAATTGGCGCTACTCTTGATTTACTGGCAACTAATTTAATCTCAGTATTGCCTTGTTCATCACTTGATTTGCAGTACACCACTGCTCTATAACAACGCTCTGACGCGTCTGCAAAGCCATGAAGCTCTACACTAGTTGGCTGGTCAAGGAATACTCTTCTGTCAATCGAAATTTCATTTAAAGCTCTGAGAGCAATTAGAAACCGATGCCATTCTCTATATTCCGATTCAGGAAGAACATCGCTCCAATCAATGTTCATGCGGCAAAGTTCTTGCATGATAATTTTGGCTTTACCTATTATCGGACCCAGAAGGCCAAGCGGATCAAATATTCTGGCAATAGTTGACAATACTTCTCGTTTAGTATACGACAGTTTCAGTTGGACATCTACTCGGAAAGAAAAACAATCTTCGTGAGAGTTCCATAGAAATCCCAACGTTTTTGTTCCCTCCTCTTTATCAAATTTATAACCAACTTCTGAGGGCCTAGATTTCTCAAAATTGGTATGCCACTTAGGTAATTTCAGTCCCGCTGACTGCATAGCTAAAATAAGTTGGCATTGTAACTCCTGGGCACCCTCTAACGTTGAAGAGCCACTGGCTATGTCATCCATGTATGTATCATGTAGTAGAAGTTCAGACATCAAGGGAAATCTGGAATTCTCATCTATGGCCAATTGTTTAAGAGTTCTTATGGCAAGAAAGGGAGCACAAGACGTCTTATAGGTGATAGTCTTCAACTTATACGTGGTAGGCTCATCGTCAAAATTTGTCTTCCACTGAATTCTCAGAAGATCACATTGGTCTGATTCGATGAGTATTTGTAGATACATTTTCTCTATATCTGCGGTAAAGGCAAATTTGTGTCGCCGAAAACCAGTAATGATGGTGAATACGTCCTCAATAACTTCTCCTTTCATCAGAATGTCATTTAAGCTAATGCTGTTAGTTGTAGGAGACGATGCATTAAAAACAACACGAAGTTTAGTCGTCGACTTCTCTGGACGAAAGATTCCATGGTGTGGTATATAATAAGAGGAAGATGGTTCAGTTGTCTCATTAACCTTCTCCATGTGACCCAACTCCTCATATTCTCTCATAAAGTCTGAATATAATGACAAATATTCTGAATCCCTCGCCAGACGATTCCACAACGAGTTAAGTCTTTTTACCGCAATGGCCTTTGAATGTCCCAAGCAAGACGGGTCCTCCCTCAAAGGCATTGTAAGCACATATCGACCCTCCTCATTCCTTCTATGGGTTTTTACAAAATGCTCTTCGCACAACAAGGCCTCCAGACTCTTTGTGACCTCATTATCTACATTCTCAACTTCCCAGAATTTTCTCATAGTACGATTCAAATCAACATCTAAAATCAACCCACAATGAACTTTGTTCCCCCTCACCTCATCTACACTACCACTGGCAACATAACCAAAAACTGTATTCTGAAACAGCAATGATGAATTCACATCTCGAAATTGTACATGCCTCAATAATTCATAAAATACTTCAGCTCCTAAAAGTAAGTCTATCTTTCCTGGGATATTAAAGCTAGGATCAGCCAGTGATGGAAACCTTAATACTTCCATATTTAAATCAATGACCTTGTTCGGGGTAACATCAGTAATTTTGTTTACTACAAACATCGACAATTCTCGCTCAAATTTCCGATCCTTGTTTGTAACCGTAGTTTTTACACAATTATTAACCACCATAGTAGCGTCATTCACACATGAAATAATAGTATTTATTCTTTCCAACTTCAACTGCAGTCTTTCTGCGCAAGCTTTCGTACATAAACAAGATTGACTTCCTACGTCCAATAAACATCGAACCTCCACAAACTCTGAACATTTATTTCTAACCAAGGCACGAACAGTACTAAGAAAGACATTCTTACTTTGGCTCTTTTGATAACTCGTAGCAACTATCTTTGACTGGGCATTAACCGCCGTTTCTTTTAACGTTTGGTTTGGCGCTACTTCCTCGTCATAAACTGGTTGACGAATAGAAATATTTTCAAACAGTGAATTATTAGTACTATTTTCCTCTCGCGGAAAATGGAGCATTCGATTATGAGATCTGCCACAAAAACAATTTCTATTAGAGCGACAATCACGAATTTTGTGTAGTAACAAACAACGAAAACACAAAGCATTCCGTTTCACTACATCAACTCTTTCCCTTGCAGAAAGTCTCTTAAATTGGGGGCAGTTATAAAGAGGATGATTGGCACTATTCTTACACATAACACACTTTGAATTTTTTACTTCTGACACAAACACTTTAGAAACGGATTTTTCAGAACGCCAATTTAGAAATTGCGATTTATTTCCCAAAATTCTTTTTGTATCCTCTGCCACGATCTTATTATTTATCTCGCTTTTACATTTACTTTTCGATGATAAGAAAATGTCACATTCTAGACCGAGTTCATGAGGTTTAAAATAATTTTCACCTTGTTTTACCGCAATATGAGTCATTAATTCTCGATCAAGAGTTTCAAAAATTCTATCAGAAAGTATAAGCTCGCATAGAGATTGGAAATCCTTCACTTTACGCAACTGACAATAGTAGTTAAAAGATGCACTTAATCTGGATGCAAATTGAATAAAACTCTCAGACGGGGATTTTTGAGCTTTTTTAAAGTTATTTAAACATTCCTGAGGGGGTGGGTTCAAATTCCTTTAAAACTAAAGTTTTAATTTTATTATAATCATTTAAATCTTCTTGATTAATGTAAACCAGCAAATGACTGACTTTTTCACCCAAAATATTCAACAGAATTTCTGCTTTCAAATTTTCCGAAACATTTTTGTTTTGGAATGCTTTTTCCAAATAAATTAAAGGATTCCGATTTACATGGTACAGGGATAGTTAAAGTTTTAATACTTTTTATTAAACTTTCTAATTCAACACTTGATGAATTCGAATCCATGATTTCAGTATTTTGTGTATTATTTAATGCCTCTTTTTTTAACATTTGCTAACTCTATATCTTTCTCTATTTGACTCAATTTTAACCTTTCTAGTTCTAACTTCAATTCATTTTCTATTCTTTCCTTTTCTTGCACTAGCTTTGCCTGAGTATCGGCTCTTACTTGATCTACTAGACCCTGAAATACTTCAGTTTGTGTTTTAAACACTTCACTTTTCTCAATCATCTCTCAACTGAATTACTTTCGCATTATCAGGAACGGAAAGCCCTAACTCTTCAGCGATAATCCGCAACTCCTCTTTCTTTAATTTGGTACTCAACGGCATGGTTGATATAAGTGAAAATAATTTTTACGTACAACCTCTCACAAATTATATATCTCTGTTTTACTGCTAATTTTGAAGTCACAAGGAAACTGTCGAATCGAAACTTCAACACAATTACACTATCAATTCCAAAAATGAAACCAAAACCCTTTCAGACACACTAATTCCAAACTTAGATAACACTTTTCACAACAAAATACACACACGGGATTTACCAATTCTAATCCGATGCAAGAGTTCTGAAACCAAACGAACCAGAAACCAACTTTATCAGCAATGCTACTTTCAACTATATTCCAAACTGCACACGAATTACATTGATAGAAATAAATAATCCTAAAGCAAAAGTAACTAAATTCTCATAACTATATCAACACACTTCAACTATTTCTTACACAATATAATATCAACACAAAATCTCAAATTCAATTTCATGTAAACAACAAATAATCCACAATTAGATCACACTAATTATAAATATCTCACCTTAATCTCTTTATCCGAAATTGTATAACTCAATACTCCAAAAAATATTTCCAAGATATCACCTTATTAAATTCTATCGCATATCTTGATCCTTTTGATTCCAACGAAAGTCAAACTAGCCATTAAAAATTCCAAGGGTCGCACCTCTTTCTCCGGCTCGCATACGGACCAAAATGTTAATTCAAAATGTTATTTCTTCACTCAACACATCGACGGACCATATTAATACTCCTCATAACGCATTCATTGGGTTAAGGATCTCCAAAATAATACTCCTCAAACAAAATCACACCAATTTAAAAAACAACCATCGTTTTATTAAACCACAATTATAAATTGATAGAACAACACAGTAATAAATATATATACAGCTCGTGACACGTAATTGCATTGAGTCACGAGATTGAGCGAGATGGGGAAATGCGCGTGAACAAAATCTAAACATGAGGTTACATTTCCTCAGACCAGAAGAATGGTTTCCAAATAAGAAATCTGATTTAAAGCGTCCTGAAGTGACTTTGAAAGAGAAAAGGCCTGGGGCTTTTCGTATTCATGATTTTGTTGTTGCACGATCTGATTCTTCAGGCTGAAATGGTTTGGACATAAATTAATTGCTGTGAGCATTTATACTATTATGAGCACTTATACTATACTATTATGCAAAAGGAGAAGATTTCTTCATGATGAAACAAGGTAAGATTTTGTCTTGATGCAGTAGGAGAAGATGTGTTTATTTTGTAACAAGGGGAGAAAGATGTTCCTGATGGACCAAATCATTTTGAAAATGAAATCTAAACACTTTTTTAGAAAAGAAAAAAGTTTGATATCATTTAATTATACTACTAATACACTTACCTGCTTCTGAAGAGTTAAGTTAAAGAATGAGATAAGTATGTCAAAAATGTAGTTTTAAACAAAAAAAACATATTCAGAGGTGTTTTTATCTACCTATTGGCACTGACTCTTTGAAGGAAAAAAAAGATGGAAAATAAAGATGAAGAATTCAACGCATTGTAATAGCTCCAATCGCTAAATATTTTGTGGAAAAAGATATAGTCTTATGCATAAAGGAAGGAGATGAATTACATTGGGTGTGCAACTTTACTTTGAAAAAAGAAAATATATATGTATATCGATTGTTATTCTTTTTCTATTTTATTTGGATCAATGCATTTTTATGAAAGCAGAGAATTAATCTTCTTTAGTTCGAAAACTTAAGTATATTTCTTATAATAGACGGTTTTATACAAAATAAAGCACACGATATGTTGTTTGAAAGAGGAAAGCAACAATTCTTCAAATTTTTGATGAAGCATGTAATGAAAATCTAAAAAGAGAAAAATCCTAACGTATTTTTTAAATGTACATTTTTCTTAGAAAAATAATGAAATGCTTCCAAAAACCAGACATTTAATGAAACGTTCTGAAATGCCACAAAAAGAGAAATCTTCAATCAAGTATCCTAATACGAAAATATTACCTATGAATTTCTAACATCCTTTTGAGAAAAAACTTTTTGTAGAACCTGACGAGATGTTTCCAAGCAGAAACTGTGCTAAAATGCCTTTGCTGGAAAAAAAACTGTATTTTTTTCGTATTCATGTTTTTTGTTGTTACAAGATCTGATTCTTTAGGCTGAAATAGAATAAGCACAAAATAATTGTTGGAGATACTCAAACTGCTGATGCAACAAAAGAAGAATTTGGCCTTTACGAAGATAACTTTAGTTATTATGAAGATCTTTCTGGTGAATCAAATCATTTTGAAGATAAGGATATAATATCATATTTGAGAAAAATAAATGCTGACTATCGTTTAGTTATATTATCAAGGAATGTTTGTCTCCATCTTTATCATAACATTCCAGAAGGAGAGTTATGATAAAGATGGATATAAGCATTTTAAACGTGTTTTTTAAAAGAAAAAACGAGAATTGCCAGGACTTTTTCATCAGTCGATTGTCATCTATATAATGTTTGTAACATGGGATAGTTTTATACTGAATGTTTGGTTAATGGGTGTGTAAGAAAATGTTTTTAGGTGACAAAATTATTTTGAAGATGAGGTGTAAATATCAGATTACAGAATAATGATTATTTATATCAAGAGTTGAGAAATGAATTTATGAATAATTGAAGCTATGAGTGCTTACATGTGTATCAAAATTTAAAGAAACGTTTTTTTTTTCCTTTGAACATCATTTGTTTACCATCTTTTTGTTCTGTATAATATTGTGTGAATATAACAATAGTATAGGCGTCTTCGAAATGAGCACAATGATTTTGCTATTTTCATCAAACTACATTCTTTCATTCCTTTATTCACAACCATAATACTAATCAGATCTCAATCAGAATAACATTTCATAATCATCGATTATCTTTTTCAAAGGGATATTGCACATCTTGCATAATATTCTCATTTCCATTCGTTCTACATAAAATCACAACATGTGTCCCAACAACATTTAAGCACGCACATTGCATTCTTCACATTCATCAACTTACATTTCTTTTCGCTGAAAATCAATCCATGCCAATCGATAGATGAAACAAATCCCGAAAATGTTATTTTTTTCCTTTTCAAAGAATTTTTGACATGATTATTTCTTTTTTATCATGGTTTTTCCTTATTTAAGGAATAACCATGTTTGTTCGTTATTTCTCATAGTTATTCATCATTTAAGGAATGACTATGAAAATAAGGAATAATTATGATAATAAGGAATAATCATGAATGTAAGGAAGAACCATGGTTATTCCTTATTTAAAGAAATAATCATGTCAAAAATTCCTTTAAACGGAAAAAAAAACATTATAGGGATTTTTTCATCTATTGATTGGCATGGATTGATCTTGAGCGAAAACGAAAGTAATTGGATGGATGTGAAGAATGGAATGTGCGTGCTTGAATGTTGTGGGGAACATGTTGTGGTTTCATGTAGAACGGATGGAATTGAGGATATTATGCAAGATGTGGATCATCAGTTTGAAAAAGGTAATCGATGTTTATCAGATGTTATTCTGATTGAGATCTGGTTAGTATTATGGTTGTGAATGAGGAATGAAAGGATGTAGTTTGATGAAAACAGCAATATCGTTGTCTTCATTTCGAAGACACCAGTACCTTTGTTACATCACCAATATTATTAAGAACAAAAAAAAAGTAAACAATATGATGTTTGAAAGAAGAAAGCAATGATTCTTTAAATATTGATACGCATATAACTATTCATATATTCAATTATTCATAAATTTATCTCTCAACCTATTGATATAAGTAATTATTTTGAGATAGATAGAGGAAAAAGAAAGAAACCGCTAAAAAAAGTACAAAGAGATTATCTGCAGTTGCTATATACTAGATATACGGTATAGGACCGTGGAATCGTCAAAAAATATCATAGCGAGAGTTTAGTAACAAAAAAAGAATGTGAAAAATGCAACGTATTGCGGTGTCAGCAGTTCAATATTCGTAATAATGATATAAATGACATTCCACAGAATCTGTAAAAAAGAATGAAATTTGAAACTCTCATAAACTTTTAATGAAGAATATTATGAACTGTTAAATTTTCTTCCGGTGGTATCTCATAAACACACATTTTAATCAAGAAAGATTTATTTTTGGATTTCGATTCGATTTCTTTGTCTTCATTTCGAAGCCTTGGATTTTATTATGTGAACAGTTTTTATGTATATTGATTAAAAAGATGTAATCATAAATACAATATATTAAATTTTGTTTGTACAGTAAATTTGTACAATTATTAAATTTGTACAATACATTAAATTTTGATAATTTACTTTGATTATTTAAAAAGATTTTTTTATTTACTTCGGATGAAGCTATTAATGAAATTGAATTATTTTGATCAAGAAAGAATAGGAAATTAAACGCTCTGAAGAATGTAGGTGCCAACATTCTAACATATGTATTCTGTTGCAATCTTATGAACGATTTATGCAGAGCTTCGATGTACAAAATATGAGTGTCAAGGTTTAAAAGCAAATAGTTAAGTTTTAGGACAGCAAATCAATGTTTTCGAAATAAATGTATTATAAAATACAAAAAAGGTTATTTTTTCAGGCGGTATCATAATATACAGCGTGGTTATAATTAAACTTTCCCTATAAAGAGCATCATACAAAGCAAATAAGCGAAAGGAAATTCGATATAAAAACTACACACGAGATATGTTCATGCAATATCAAAAATAAGTTCCAAAATGAATTAATCGGAGTAAAGTTATCTACATTATATAAAAATACTTCTCAGACACTTTATTAAAAATGAAAATTTTACTAAAATATAATGGGAATATAATAATTATTTATAAAGCTTCAGAAGGTTAACTTATGACATCAAGAATTCCCCTATACCTTATTTCCATCTTCATCATATAGATACGTCTTTGTCTTTGATGAAATATAATCTGATTTATATTCAATCCTTACGGTGCACATTTCTGTTCTAACATAGTATGAGATAAAATTGTTTTTCTACCAAAGGTGAGAGGGAGTGAAAATAAATTCAATTGAAGACATACGTTTTGAAAGAACATGAAAGGTTTGCAGTGTTGAGTTATTCAGGTGTTTATAACTTGAAAAGAGTACCAGGATCTTCAATATGAATTTATTATATTTAACTTTTTTAACGACAAGGGACGATCCAAAAAATATTACAAGTAGCAGTATTTGGAATGTAGAGGTTGTAGATGAGATTATTGTTAAACAGAGTGGAAATAGAAAGCACTAGTTGTCTTAGATTGGCAGTTCAAGTAAATAGTTTTAGTGTCAAGACTTGAAACAGCGAATGTAAGGGCAAGACATCTAGAAAAGTGGTCTTGCATATGTTTGCAAGCCGTGATACGATTTCTATGAGCCAAATGTTCTATGGGCAATCAGACAATCACAGACAAAACGTTGAAGTTTATGGGGAGGAAGCAATGAGTAGAAAACATGTGGTTAAATAATATTCTTTTGAAGAGGACTGAAAGATTGATGGGAACATTTAAGTGGGAGGACTGGAGTTACTCCCATACAGACCCGATTGGGCTCCCAGTGACTATTTTTCGGCATTGAAAAAATACTTATTCGAAAGAATGAGTGTTATTGATATCAGACGGGTTTTTTTAAGAAGGTGCCGAGAACTTGAGCAATAGCGAGGGGCCTGATTAGTACCAAGACGGGTTAAACAAATTGATACAGTGGTGTGATAAATGCCTCAACAGGTTTGGTGATTATGTAGAAAAAAGACAGCTGGAAATATCAATTAATCATCATTTGTATCATGTATACATTATCAATAAAGCATTTTTCCTTCGCTTTGTAAACTCTTTTGGATCGCCCCTATTATACATAGCCTTGAACGAAACATTTTTATGCGGATTTTTGATAAATAGCTTTCGGGAAAGGATTTATTTTTTTCCAACATTCCATTAAAGAGAATCTCTCATTATAGCAAAATAAATATGTAAAGAAAGCATAAACATTCCCTCACTTTTTCGAAGAAGGATATTGTCCTAAGCTTATTTATAAAATAGTTAATCTTAAAATATTCATTGAAACCATTGAGAAAAAATGTATAAGAGATTAAAATTCTTATGAAATAAACATGTTTTGAACATATTCTAAGCTTTTATTCCTTGGATACCTGTTAGCTTGCTAAGCTTATTTTTCGAGTTAATAAAATACTTTGTATGTAATGCTTTCTAATAAAGCTTAAAATGCATTTTTCCAAGGATTATAAAGTTATTTCGAAAAATGAATAATGAAAAAAAAAGTGAGTATGAAAAGTTATATTCTAATAAAAAAAATCATAGTATTGGCACATTTAAAAAAAATCCTGTAGGCATTGTCCTTACATTTAGTTGGCCATGCCATGTCCTTACATTTAGGCATTTACTGATGTCTGAAAATACTTATTAAGGCTAGGGATTAGAAGGATTGTATTTAAGTTTTTGCATATTACTCATGATGTGTGAATAGAGATAGAATTTATAAATATGTATATAAATGATTAAAATTCTGCTTTGACAATATTTTCAATTTCAGCTGTATAGGTAGATTTAAAATGAAAAAAAAAAAAAAACTACTAAAGGCGATTATAAGAATAAGAAAGTAAAAAAAAATTACGATTACTTAGAAGATACCCTGGCATTATAATATTATATAATAATATATTAATTTATAAAGAAGAATCTAATATGCTGTTTAATAAGAGAAGGAACTGTATATGTAACTAATTAACATAATCTGCAAATTAAAATGGTGTGAATTAGATATAGAGTACCATTAAATGGTTAGTCAAAATATCTGCAGAATAGATTTGCCAATACTGTGGGCTGGCATATTAAAATATTGATTAAAATAAGGAAATTATCTGTGAGTAAATTAATATAATATTCTATTATCGAAAAAATACAAAGCAGTTTTACTTATTTTTTTATATTATTGCAAGAATATAAAAAAATTTCATACTAAGATGCCTACATATATATTTCGTTTTCATATTTTCTTCTTACGGAAAATATTTAAAAAATTACTTTTTTTTCTTGAATCAATTTTTTTCTTGATATTTATCTAATAATATATAATAGTAATATTTTTTATTTTTTATCGTAAAATTATGAAAAAAGAGATTTTTTTTAAGTATGCAATTACTTTTATTAGTTAATAGCAGTTACCTATAATTGTTCAAATGTATACTTTTGGATTTTTAACTGTAAGTTATAAGGAAATTATAATAAATTTTAATACTTCGTGAGTACTCGCTTGTCTCTTAAAAAAATTACTTAATCGAAAATTTAATAAAACTAGCTATACGATATTAAAAAATACATTGCATTTAAAATTAATCATACTTTTCAAATTATATACCTTAATCAAAACTTCACACAGATAAGATCACAGAGGTAAATCAAAATTGTCAAAAATTCATAGTTTTCATATCGTAAAACTAACATTTAGCTGTACGGAAGAATTAAAAAGGAATGAAAATGATATGTAAAAGGCGATATTTGATTTTCCTGTTTTTTCCTCAAAAGAAATAGATTAGATTAAATTTTTATTTCCTTTCTAATAATATATTAAGTTTTTTTTCCCTCTTAAATACAACAATTAACATTTTTAATTTTATTTTACAATAGGTTTATTCAGGGAACTAATGGTTTGCATAATATATTAAGTATATATTATTGTTGTAAACTTTTGCATATAGGATTTCAACCAACTTGTAAGTTGTCTGATACTGCATACCTTTTAATTTTTATTGTAAATTACACATATATGAAACATTACTCTTCTTCTTTTACTTGCAATAGTTGTAGAAAGTAGAAGAATAAAATATTTAACTAAAAAACGAAACTGTTTTTAATTTGAACTGTTTTGAATCATTAGAAGGCTAATATTATATTTTTAGAAAAATGCCAAAATTTAGCAAAATGCGCACGATTATTAAAATGGTACAATTTTAAAGGATGTTTTTTTTTTTTTAATTTTCGAAAAATATGATAAGAAACATGGGGCAATAATATTTTTAGAATTTATTGCCGAAAATAGACAAAACTGAACTTCGATTAAATTAATTCGAAATAAAATTTAGCTATTTGGTGATTATAATTCCCATGATCTAGCATCAAAATTTAAATACAAAACATACGAAAGCATACACTTATCTCTATTATTAGTAAAGATAAGAATCAAATGAAATTCTTTGGATTTTCAGAGCAATATACACTAATTTTGCTTGAAAAAATATTTTTAGGAAAATATATGCATTTGCTTTTAAAATAAATGATTTAAACTTTAATATATAATATTTAAAACTAAGCTTCTTTATTTTTTCATCTCCAAACACTTTAAATATGTATTAAATTATGTATCTTAAAATCTTGCTAACAGTGTCTTTATTGTTAAAAATATTTCGTTGTGTTTATACAATTTCAAATCATATTTTTTTGGCGATGTTTAGTGTAGACAACCTGGCAATAGGCCACGTTATCTGGGCTTATTTGGTTCGACTCCCAGTTCAAACATGGTTGTTCTTCATCTTTTTCTATCTGTGAGCTGTGTGAATTTGACCCTAGAGGCTCTGCTGAGAACAAAAGACATTATTTTGTTTTAAACCCATTGTCTTCTTCAGCGGACTTGTCTGTGTCAAATTCCACGAGAAACCAAACTTGCATTTTAGATATACGACGTTATTCTAATTACTTTTTAAAAATTATCTACGTTATCTACTTATCAATAGAAGGTAGGGAAGCAGTCATACAGCAATGTTTATAAGCAAATTAAATTATAAAATAATGTTTTCCCTTCATTCAAGTCAGGCATTTTCATGCACACAAATTACAAATCACCAGATACGACATTTCTTTAATTAAAACTAATAAAGTAGACAGAAAATTCCTATCTCAAACATGAAGAAAAAGCATAATTCCGAGTCCGCTGAATTTTATTTAATCTCCTCCAATGCTTACTGAAATGTTGTACAACATTTAACACGACCGATTAGATTAAAGCTTCATACATAACGTAACGGAGAGTTTCGTCAAAGTCACTGAAAACCTAATTACAAATTGAATACTTCATTTAAATCCGAATCATCTGGAACGTAGAATAACTTTGATTAAACAGTCCGGAGTTGCATACGATTTGCAAATCATTTCTGATGGATTAAGCGAAATTTACTTAATTAAATGACGTTTAATTGTGATCCTGAAAACTGTTTGGTATTGGAACTGGAAGTTGGAAAACGCGTTACAATTATTTGAGAGCGAATATTATGATGCATATCGAGGCATTATTTATAGATTTTAAATATCTTAATTCTGCGACATAAAAGTTTTAGATAAAGAGTGGGGTTTATAAATTCAAAAAATGAAACATTTTAGTAAGTGAAATATTTCCCAGTTAAATATGTCTTAAATAAATATGAATATTCTCTATCCAATATGAAATTTTAAAATTTTTCATCTATCAAATATATGCGATTATTATTTTGGGAAAAGTTAAATGTCTCATTAAAACCAATAAATGATGATTGATTTTAAATATTCTGTTGTCAGACTTTTTACACTGATATTTTAGAAACGAAGCTTTTTTTTCCTTTTAAATCTGTATCTTAAATACATATTTAAACAATAAAAAGGGTTAAACTATAAAATAATCATGTTTATATATTATTTATATAAAAAAGTGACCGTTCTATATCCTTGCAATGTTTATTTAACATTGACGTTTTTTTTACTTCAAATTAAATGTAAATGGGTAGTCTCTTTTCTTCTTCCTTGTGTGTCTGTCTAAATAAAGTCATAAAAAATGTTATTCTTTAAATGCAATAAAGATATCGTATATATTTCAATGAATAGCCATTTTCAAATTAATATTTTTGGCATTTTTAAATAGTTACTATATATCTTGAAATATCCCTCCATGCTTTCATTATATTTTTATATTTTATATCACCTAAATTAAGTTCTTTTGAAGCATTTTCTAAATTTTCATATTTTACCATTTTTCACCATATTTTAATCTAGAACTCACCTAACTGGATTACTTAATTTAATTTACTTCTATTAGATACCACAAGAACATTAATAATAATTTACTAGGCACAATATACGGAATCTTTTTTCCTTTAGGAATAAAATGTTGTTGGTGTATATATGTCGGTCATGTCCATGATAATATTATAGTTAGAGAAATGTACATGGGACAATGGAAATTAATTTTTAACATGTTCACCCGAACCTATCTGCGGCAATCCAATTTACACAGGTGTTGCTTTAGGGTGTATTTAATATAGTTGTCATATATACTTATTTGCAATACCAGATGCCTATATAGCAATAATAAATACACCATGCAACTTTCCATAAACATGCTATTCATTATATCGGAAGAATGAGTTGATAGATATTTTTTTAATCATAAATATGGGAAATATTGGAGTCACATTTTGAAAGGCAATATTTAACAAAAAGAGGAGGAAATGGACAGAGAGGAAATGGTTAGAGGAAATGGTTCATGTTCTAAAGTATTTAGCAAAGTTGTTCTAGACTTTAAGTCTTGTGACTCTCAAAATGTATTGCTTCGAAAATTAAAAAAATCACAATCGTAAGTAACAAATATTTCAATTGACGCTAGGAGATTATTTTGTTAATTTTATTTCATCTGTAGTCTTGTGGCTACAACTTTTGACCATAGGCAGTATATGAAACATTTATAAAAAATCTTCTTTAAATATCAATTATGGGACGGATTTATTTTATGATTCTTTTAAGCTGATGGGTTAATAAGATATGTCATTTATAAGAAAAAGAATGCATGCTGTAATTTGAAAATTTCATGCATAAAATAAAATAAATCCATCTTTGATTAACAGAGAGTGCAAGCTTATATGAACATGACGCAGAAATTAGGTACTACATTTTATGTTTTATGTCAGAAAGGCACAATCTAACTCAATCGTTATATGGCATAGTTCTTAACTACTTGAAATCGAGTGATTCGGATTAAGATATGGTATTGCCTTTGGAAGAGCAGAATTCTTTGGATTAAAGTATTAAGATAAAATATCTCATTTGTATGTATTTCCTTTTGCAAGCCAAAAGAAAATTCGTTTGAAAATTGAAAAAAAAAAATAAGGGAGATTTCATTACAGTTATTATTGAACTAGCTAATATTAAAGATAATGTTAAAATAATGGAATGGTTTAGGTTTACGATTCAACAATAAGTTTTAACTTCGAATGTGCATCCAAAAATGGTTATCTTAACCCTGCTGTTCTGTTTGAGTCTATATGACCCAAAAGAAATTTACGTTCATAAAAATACATTATACAGGAATATTTTCATGAAACGTTTTGACATTGTTGATCAGTAATATAAATAGGTACTCTTAGAGGGATTTATTTTTATTTGTATTTTGAAGGAATATTTTCAATTTATACCTTATGTATCACTAAAGTCAGTATGACCCAATTCAACAATTCGTTATTTTTATTCATACATGCTCACTTTTGCTTTGAATAATTCAAACGAAAACAATAACAATAGTCTTCCTAATTTATCCTTTTTCAAAACCTTAAAACTTTTTTTACTTATGGTATCCGGGGAATAATATTATCTGCGATAATTTTTTTGTTCTCACATCTTACAACTTAGGACAACTTCTTCTAAAACGGAAAATGACTGTGCTTGGCAGAATTAGAAAAAATAAATCAGAACTTCCTGAAGAATTGCTATACACAGACGTTGAGAGGTTTTTGTTAGACAGAACAGTTATAAACTATGTATCCCAAAACAATAACGTGACGAATATTTTGCATTATTGCAAAGAAGTTAGCAACAGACCTAAGAAAAAAAGCATTAATGATCTTAGATTATAGTTCATCTAAGGAACTGTGTATATTTTTAATCATCTTTTAAATATATACACTTGTATAAGAAACACCGCTGGCTTACGATCGTATTCTATATTGTTCTTGATATTTGTGGGCGCAATGCATTTGTTCTATGGACTTCATACATAGGATATTGAATGAAAAATTTACTAAAACGAAGGGTATTTTTATAAAAACAGGGAAAATTGCTCATTTCCCCATATATTGTAGCAATTTCACTCCTACCAAGAGGTGCAGACTCAATAAAAATAAACAAATACAGAGAAAAGAAGAAAACTATTATCGGGATCTACTGAGAATACTTCAATGTGTATCAAATGTTCACTGTGCAAGTTCTGTCCAACAAGCAAAGTAAAAAAAACTAATATGTTATGCTTCAATTGTAGAAATCATGTTTGCAAATCTGATAGAAGATATTATTTTTTCAAATTCTAAATTTCATTTTCTCATTTTCAATATTTTTTGGCTATTTTTATAGATGCTGTGCATTATTATATTTATTTTCAAACTTGCGTTACTATTATTTAAACAATTCTTAAATGGAACCTGCTATTTACTACAAGAAAGGTTAGTTTTCTGTATAGGGCCATATAGACCCGTAAGCTACATACATGGAGTAAATACGAACATAACAGCGGGCTTAATAATATCAGACTGGAATAAAATCTTAAAAAAATATTCAGGAATTATTCGCATAAACACATCTTTTTGCCTTTAGGCTTTTCTCTGAACAAGAATATGTTTATAAAATCACTGAAAAAAAACTATTCGGGTGAAAGCTTCAATTCACTGTCTTCAAATAACGCACTTTTTGTGAGCTTCTAGCGCCAAGAACTCGGTTGAGAATCACAGGGTTTCTAAAATTTTATATTTTGTTATGTAAACATTTTTTAAATCTTATTATTATTACTTGAACCGAAGAGAAGAATTTACTGAAAAGAAAGATAATTTTTTTATGAAAAAGTCTTTTTCAAGAAATGCGTGAACAGAAAAATACAATCCTTTGCATTTAAATATACATTATATTTTCGGTTTTCAGTCAAATTCTTTTTATCTTGTTCTTGTGATTCCTATTGTCTCTTACAGTTTGTACATTACAATTTATGCCTTCTGTATTTTATTTTTAAGATATTAATACAATTCATAGGAATGATTTAATTTAAAAAAATTCTTATGTTGAAAAAAATTTCAGAAATCGGTAAAGTGTTTAAAGTTGTAATTCGGTGGAAATTAGACAAAAGGTTATCATACATTTGATTTTTAATAATACTATAGTATCATGTGACTGATTTCAGTAAGAAAAGAGCATACAGTTATGGACTTTACTGCGGGTTCATCTGCAAAGGATGTATGGTGTGAAAACACAATCAGCTGGCCTAAGTAGAAAATAACGATTGCGTTTATTTGCAAAAAGAACACGAGTATACAGACGACAAATATTTACTGCCGAGACGAACACAGGACATCACACAGTAGCAGACAGTAGCCCAAAAGTAGAAAGCGGCCCCAGTACACAAAGCTGCCCGACAGAATTCAGCAGAAGAGGGGAAATTTCTGATCTTTACTCTACGGTCTCGCTAAACGACTGAACTTCCCACTGTCTCCTCGCTTTAACTGTCGATTTACTACATCTCACAACTGGCTACAACACACACGATACGACGTTGCTAGCACAGTAGACTCGGTAGAGATCAATCAGGGCATAGAACTTGAGGCGCATCAATTTAGCGCTCGTTCCACACAACGCAGGTACTTCACCATTACTTCGCTATCCTCTAGAACACTCATTATTTGACTACGACTCCATTTACAACAACTCGCAGATTGAGACTCTCGTCTTTTTATAGTTCCTGGGAAGAGGGCCAAGATGCTTCTAGGCTAATCAAGTGAATCTCAGTCCCTAATGGACAGACCCATTCTTCCAATAAAAAGTTTCTTTCAGACTTATTCCTTTTGTCAAATTTGTCTCCATGTCGCCATATAATCGCCAAGCTCTAAGGTCACGAATGTGACACTCAATCACACCCTGAGATCTGATCGTACAATGGTCTTCCAAGTGATTCAACTAACCTTACTGGGACGCAACTTTACACAATTGTAACAATGTACGCATTGGCTGGAACATTAAGAATGCGGCATTAACATCTGATAACTTGAATGGAGCTTGAACATAAATATTTATACAAATGGTGTAGTTGAAAAAAAAAGCTAATATCTCTGGTCTTATCCCGAAATGCTAGTAAGTTTGAAATAACAGTGCACTACTGTAAGGTTAACATTATTACTGGTAGAAGGTTAGCATTAACTGAGAAGGTAAACATTATTATTATCCAATAATTTCAACGAAGCAAATCTAGAAGTTTCAGTTTCTTACTCAATATCAAAAAGAAGTATCTTACTTGGATAATTAATTAAATTGGCATTAATTATGATTTTAAATCAACTTTATCTAATAAGAACAAATTTTTGTATGCAAATACTAGGAAATAAAGACAGGTAAAATATTAGATTTTAAAGATTAAATTGAAGTTTTATTTTTTTATTAGAAGATAAATTTTGAACAGAATTCATCTATTGTTATGCATTTCTGAAAGAAAGCGGATATGTAAATATCTCCATTTATTTCGTTATTCCTGACTAACAAGTTTAATATATATATATAAATATATTTAAATTTTTACATACAATAAATTTCACATAAAAGTTAAAAGAATCAAGAAGTAGTTCCATAAATTAGATTTTTGCGTTTTAGTTAAAATCTATTAATTCTCAAGTCAACATGATAAACAGCAAATTATGGTAACTTTTTAAGTAATTCATAAATCTAGACTTTTTTCCAGTTATATCCGTTGCAATATTGGCTCCTGGAAATGATGAATTGGGATGTTCTTGGTACTTGTTTAAAGTTAATATATATAAATGGATTGCAATCACTTTACTACTAAAACTAATGTATAACTAATAACTGTTCTTAACTATTCAACATATAAATTTCGTTATATATTGAATTTTACGAGTTAGGGAAACAAGAAATGTTACCGAATATTTTCCGGCCAAAATGTTGAAATTTGGATTGTAAAATCCTTCTACAAAATATAAAATACACACAATAGACATATATTGGGTTTTTAAAATGTTGAAATTAATTTATCTTATTAGCACTGGACAATATATGAATAATGATTATTTATTTCAAAAATTGAAAATTATGATATATACACATTATTATTCTAAGAAATCTATGGAATTTTCTACATATTTCTTTTTAAAGTTTCGAGTTCATTTCATTTTATTAATAAGCAAATTAAAAATTTATTATAAGTCTTCAATACAAAATGTTTTTACTTCCTTTTATAATCAGATATTTCTCTCATTCTTTCTTTTCAATATTTTTGTATTTTTCTCCTTTTTTCCAGTTATAATTAACTTCCGTATTTAAAGATAAATTCAATCAGCTGTCAGTTATTTCAAACTTATATTTCTCAAGTTAGAAAAAATTAGCATATATATTTATTTATGAATTTTTAATAATGTTTTATTCGACGGATATTGCAAAATATCATAATAAGAATATGAATTATCTGCTCTTGAACTACCAGCAGATAAAGTAGGGTTTTGTCTTAAGCGAGTAAATTCGGATATTTATGTATACAGTCTCGTCTTTAGAACGACAACAATCACAGACAGATGCACATGTCCTCAAACATAAATTTATCTTTATTAGTAGCAGATATTTTGTAAGAAACATTAATTATCTTTTCTATTTTTTGATTTTTTTAAGTTTAAGAGTTTAATTTTTCAAATGAATTTAGAGCTATCTTAAAAGAAAATATACAGGTATAGGACAAAATAAAAGGAACACCTGTGAAAACATGATTTTTTTTCTTTAAAAGAGGTTGTGCCATCTTTTACCTGAATTAATGATATATTTCTTCGACGAGGGAATGGTAAATAAGGATCTTGAACAAATTTTATCGGAATTCTCACCCATTCCTCGTATAGGCTCGTCTCGATCTCATATAGTGTAAATGCAGGAGGAAACCAAGAACGGACTTGATTCTCTAAAAATACCCACAAAAACTTCATGATTTTGAGATCATGGGGGTTCAGGACACTATGTTAGATGTTCCACTTCATCATCATGCTCGTTTATCCATGTTTCAACACAGCGAGACATGTGAATAGGTGCGTTGTCATCATTGACGTTCTCCGTGAAAGAGAGTCTGAAGCATAGAGTGAAGATGATCGTTTAAAATACTTCGATAATGGTCACCTGTGATCATCCCCTTCAGGACAAAGAAAGGCCCAAAGAAATGGGAAGATGTTGTTCCCCACACCATTATAAAGCCCCTTCCACGTTTCACGGTTGGAACCAGATAGTCAACATGAACAGCTTCTATTGGTATTTGCCAGACGAACACATGTTCGGTAGCCTGGAATTATGTAAATGAGGATTCATCAAACCAGATGACCTCCCACTGCAGATGTGTCTAGTTTATATTATCTAGGCACCAATGCAATCTCTTCATTGAATTTCCTCGCTGAAACTAACGGTTTTGGAAGTAATATTCTACCATGAATTTTAGTAACAAATAATTCTCGTTGTATAGTTTTCATGGATACGAAATTCTGAATGTGGGTGTTCATTTCAAACATTATCTGTAGCAATGTAGTCTTGCTATTGCCGGCGATTATCCTCTTCAAAACCTGTATGCCACGGTCCTCCAATTTCTACTTTCGCTCACTGTTTTGATTTACAGAAGATACCTTACTGAGGTTTGTGTAGAGTGTCATAACCCTTGATACAGTAGTTCTTGAAACAAACACAAGGTTGGATGCTCTGCGCACAAACGCTTAAGCTACACTAACTCCAATTATCACTCCATTTTTTCACGTCGGAGAGGTTGGATATAATCACGCTTTATTAGGCATTGAATTTTCTCATTTAGGCAATTGCAATCTCGCACTGCCAAATGCTTGACTGATAACTTCCCTTTCTCCGCCACTAGTTTGCGATACCAGGCAGTCGTTTATTTGAGTGTTGAAGGACAACCCATTTATAATTGGGTGTTCCTATCATTTTGTCCTATACCTGTATGTCGAAATAATATTTTTTAAGAAGAAAATCATTAGGGTCAGAAGAATAGTTCAATAGGGTCGAGGAAAAGGACTTTTTACTGTAATCAAATGCATATAATACAGGTAAAAAATAAGTCGTCGAATTCATAAGAGTAGAACTTGGGTCAAATGTACGCATAGCAAATCAAAATCAGTAATTAAAAGATACATTAACGCATAATGCTCAAAGAGAGCTTGTGGGAATTCAGTTTCACTTGATCAAATTCAACTCATCATACCTTTCGATTCGTCAAACTCATACCTGAGTTAGTGTTATCATTTTTTATATCATTTTTGTTAAGTCATTGAAGGCTCTAGAACAAAATCCATAACTCTAGTCCTAATGGTCTATCGTCCAAATTGTCGAGTGTTTCACTTCCTTTATTTTAATATCCAAACTTCTCAAACTATCAATATTCGCTAAATTTATCTTCAATTCTATCTTGCCAGGAGGTTTACCATTCAGGGAAGTGATGTTACAAATGCATGGCAGTAAACATTCAGAAATATTTTATATAGAAGTATCATAGAAAATATGCAATGTATGTTGCCCTAAATAAAAATATGAAATGTGTATGTGTGTTAAAATTTCCAATCTAAAATTATGTTTTGTTTTTAATAATACGATAATACTAATAAATACATATTATTTCAACATAAGCAATTAAATTAAATATTTAAATAATGCAAATTTTATCTCTAAGAGATAAAATTGATCTCTAAGATCGCTAAGAGATAATTCAGTAACTATATTTGCAATATTATTCTAAAAATAGTTACTCAAGTTAAGGCTAAATAAAAAGGTTAAAGTAAAGTAAGATTATAATACTTTAAATACTGCAGATATTTTAACTGCTTTCAGAAAATTGAGTTCTCATATCTTCTTTTACTTTTTATTTTATTTTCAAAAATTAATTGTTTTCGTATCGTTTCTTTTTAAAAATATTTTCTTTAAAAAAGAAATTTTCTTAATGTAAAACAACTAGATAAGCAGCTCTGCAATTTTAATGAGAAACAGATTCATTCTGTAAATTAGTTTTTTTTATCGAAATTATTTTCAGAACAAGTAAATCATTAAAGCTTTTATCTTGCATATAATAATCTTTTAATTTTCTATATAATCTACAGAAAATAATACCTTAGAATCACCTATTAGAATTTTTAATCAAGGCCTTTATGAAAGTACATTATAAAAGAATCGCTAATCTCTGCAACTTTATATGAAGAATATTATTACAGAATAATAAGTGGCTTATTTTAAAAACAAAAGAGTTTGTGAATTGCAATTTTACATTATCTGATAAGAGAAAAAATTAGATGCAACATTCATTATTTTCATGTCGGAAACAGAAAGCTGAAATTTAATATAAGAAGTGAAAAATAATTAAGTATAAATAATTACTTCGTTAAGTGCATATTTATGAATAAATATTTTGATAAAACAATTATTTGCAGGAAATTTATAAAAAGGCATAAATATAATATGCATGCAAAGTAATGAAGAAGAGAAAAAGTTTAATAACCCACATCTGAAAAGCAGCACCTTTTTATCATTTTATACATGATTGAAAGCAGAAAATAGCAAAGAGTGGTTTTTATGTGGTCGTAGCATAATTTATTGAGAGCAAATATGACAGATTAATGAATTTACTTGTAAACCAAACAAGTTATTTAGAATCATTATTTCAAGTATAAAATATTGCATATTGGTAAAAATAAGTAAATAAAATCAAATAAGCTTAATTTATTATTGAATAAAATACGAGCTTCCCACTGCAACAAAATAAAAATGAATAGTTCTTGTTGTTTCAAATGCCAATTGTCATTTAACCAAATCAAATGGCGAAGTCGGCGATTCTAATCTGATAGTATGTCTATTGTTTTTAGTAGCGTGAAATAGGGCCAAGAGTACGTCTTAGCTACACATGGATCACATTCGCTTGCACAACCCTTTTTCACAAGGTGGCACATAAGCTTTTCTCATAGATAGAATAGAAAAACAACGATGTCCGAATCAGGACTCGAACACCGGGATACTCAATAAAGGGAAGACATTCTGCCCATAAGTCAGGGCGCCGGCATAAAAACGAATAATAAAAGCTACTATTGTTCAAATTTGCTAGAAAATTCCCGTTTTGACACGCTTTACATTTTGAAGCAATATATTCGAATTGCGGATTGAGATATTAGATTTTGCTTTCAATTAAAAATGCCATTTATCAAATTTCCTAATTTTTTTATTGATAAAATGTGTTACAAAATTTAGGTTTGCTAATTGTGTTATAACTAAAAAAATTTAATTAATAATGTATGTGGAATTTCTCATAAAGTAACATTTTTATCCTGTTTTTTTTAAATTTTTTGTCCGTGCCAAAACTATATATATATATATATATATATATAGAGATAGATAGATAGATAGATAGATAGATATAGATAGATAAATAGATAGATAGATATAGATATATAAAATCATTCTTTACATTATAAGTCTCTATATAAATATGATGTCCGTAATTTTGCTGGGGTCTGTCACTCTCTATGCGCATGTTTAAATGAACAAAGAAATAAATAAGACTTCTTCCTAAAACATTAAGTATTCGATAACTCTCTTTGTTCAATCATACTTAGAACTACAAAAGTTGTTAAATTGCATTTTTTTAATCGTAAAATGAATGAAAATTTAGGATTAAGTTACTCTAAATAGTTTGATTTTGAATTATAATAAATTAAGCTCCCTGAACTTCATCTTAATTCTTTAAGATGTTAAAATGTAATACCACCAAATATATTTAAGGTAAAACATATGATTATAAGGTACATTTTTTACCAGTAACATCATTTCGATATAATTATACATTTGAAGAAAGAAAGGAGGCTAAAATAAACTTCATAATTTCTTTCATTTTTTGTAACTAAATTTTTTGTAACTTTTGCTTCGGCAATAGCAAATATGGTATAGTGCATTAATATGTCATTGCATATTTCGATACGACATAGGTTATCGATTAATCCAAAGTAATATGACTAAGCAATTCTATCAAACTGGGTTTTTTTTGTAATAATAAAACAGTTGCGGATTATCGGGTTCGTTTAGTGTAGTGGGTGTATGGTCTAAGAACTCAATCAGCGGGCCTCACTAAGAAATATCGTCGACGTTTATTTACACGCAGACAGGACAACACAAAGGCAACAACTATTTACAGCCGAGACGAACACACAGAAGCAAAGTAGCTCACAAGTAGATATCCGGTAGCGACAACGTCCACAGCACACAGAGTTGCCTAACAGAATTTAGAAGAGTGATGATTTTTGCTCTACGGTTAGTCCAGATGGCTGAATGCTTCCACTATCACTGGCTTTAGCTGCTGGCTCACTGTTTGTCACAACTGGCCACTACACACATGGTACGACACTGCTTCAACAGTAGGCAACAGGACACGGCACATACCATTTCAGAACTCGCTTCGCGAAACATTGTCACTCCGCCGTTGCTACGCTATCCTCTCCAAGACTGGTTACTTATTTACGACTCTGACTACAATTCAATTCACCACCATTGCCAGGAGCTTGAGATTTTCGGCCTTTTTTAGTTCATGGGAGGTGGGACTAGAATTTCCTAGACCAATCTGGCACTTCTAGGTTCCTAATAAAAGGATCGAAAAATTATCATTTATCATGATTATCATTTTGTCGCCAAAGTCTAAGTTCCCTAAAATGACATCCGATCAACACTCAAATGACTGATCGCTAAGCACTCTTTCTTGCGATGAAACAAATCATGCTGGGAAGCAAACTTACAAGTTTGTAACAATATTTTCTATATATTATTTGTTGGATAAAACAAGTTGTTTCAGCTACGTATATTATAAATATTTTTTCTCGCAATATGTTATTAAATATAAATATTATTATTATTATATTAATTATACATATAAATATCTATTCATTCAACGATTTTGTTTTGAAATATGGCTCTAATTCATAATGAAAAGAACTTCTTCTGTCTATAAAGGTGTATCCTTAACAACAATGTAGACAGTTGCAGACAACAGCTATTGACAGAATATCATTTTTGGGGATAAAGGATCTAACATTTCATATTCCTTGTTCTCGTTTTCTCTCTTCTATGTTATCTTTTCACCTCTCATAAATAACTACGTCTATTCTTTCGAATTTTTCAAGCGTTCATAAAAGTTATGTATTGAAGCTTCTCCTTCAAACTGTCACCGGAGAAACGTGTCAAGTTTTAAAAGGTATTCTTTATTTTTATGTCTGGTGTATGCAATATTTTCTGTCAAATCTTATCACTTGTTTGTTTCATTATGATTTGAATCAAATTAAAATACATATTTTTATACTACCCTTTAAATGTCGAGATGGATAAATTCTTTCTTTTTGAGTATATAATTGAATTATCATGATAGATTAAAAAGAACGACAAGGTATTTATGATTTTCATTTGGTTGAGACCTTTGAAATAAAAAATATTGAATGAAATTCTTTCAGCTATGAAAATGCAATAATATTCTATGAAAGGTAAGACTATAGTTTGAAATTTGTGCAATTTTTTCTATTTTATTACTTAATATTGCTAACAGATCATAATGCTTTCCGAAATAGTGACTAGATACTAATCTTTATCCTAGAGATTTTCGAGACATTCTGTTTTCAGAATGGAATACAGAATGGAGTGAGGGATACTCTACCCATAGATGATATTTGCGAACAGTAAAAAAAGAAAGCTCCATGGAACCGGATACTATATTGATAAATATATATTAAAAAATTCATAACTTAATTAATCTAATTTTACAGAGAAGAGGATCATGGAAAAAAGTTTCAATCAAATCGTCTTGACTGTTATTATTTTCATTTTAAATATTAAAGTATAAAAGCAGAGTGCAGTAAAGAAGGAAAGGAAATAAATGTGATTTTAGAAATACATCCTAAACTTCCTGAGAGATGTGAGACTAATTTCTAAAATTTACACCAGGCTACCATTTCTCAAATCTCATAATTGAAGTTTTCCTTTCGTACTTGTATGTAAGAATATTTAAACTATTTCAAAGACATAAAATCAGAAGATCGTGACAAAGACATAAGACTGTGTTCAAAAGTGAATTCATATTCCATTTGAAATTTTACTGTAAGGAGTAAATAAAATATCTCAAAAAAATTCAAATTTCCTTTAGTAAAAGAAATGTTCAATTTAATATTAAAATTTAACTTTTACTTTAAAAAGCATTCATCTATGAATGTATATTGTGAACTGAATATAGCCATACTGAAACATAAAAGCTGCTTTTAAAAAGCTAATTTAATGTCCTAAAATATTTTACACATCTTATGCAGTAGTACGTAGACACAATTCAAATCAGTTAATGTGAGAGTTTTTACCAATAACTTATGTATTTAGATTTCAGTTAAATATGTTTTAAAGAGTATGCTAATAAAAATTTGTTACATAATATTTTCATGATATGTACTGAAAATAAAATTGGAGATTTAATTAGATAATCTTTTATGACATATATAGAGATCTTGGACTTAACTGGATGTAAAAACAAAAGAATTCGAATCAGTATTTGTTGTTGGATGGTTAGTTATTTTTCTCTTTTTGAATTGTTTTAAATCTATTATGTTTAAATAAAATTATATATATGTTATGATGTATGAAAACATGCTTTAAATTTTTATTTTGATAATGATTAAAGGACTTAAGTTAGCCACATTACTTATAATTGATTGTATTTTCAACATGGACTACGGGAAAGTGATCCATATATTAATTGAGAACCCCTCTGAAGCTGTGAGTAATTTGCTGTCAAATATCTAATCATGCAAAATGTTTAATGATATTAAAATCATCAATTTAATCTACATTATAAATCTTCATTACATATCTATGGTAATTCCACCTCATTATTTATGCTAAATCAGAAATTACGTCAGAGTTACAAGAAAGGATTAAAACTGTTACCCAATAAAATGTGTTTTAATTTTATGTTTAACCAGATTTATTATGATGCATGTTATATTTTCTGCTGTTTGCATAATGATATAATATCTTATAGTTGAAAAAAATTATTTTTGAATTTTCTATTTATTTCATTTGATAAATTTTTAGGAAGGATTTGAAAAATAATATTATTATCGATAGATAACTGAAAGTTTTTAATTTCTGTTTTCACAAATTTTGTTGGCAACAGTTTAATGTATTTATAACATAACCTTTACTAGAGAAATTGAAAAAATGTCTTCTTCACAGAGGCAAAAAGAATATTTTTCTAGTATTTTATTTGCTTGTTTCTCCAGTTAATATACAGGATGGGCTCTTAAACAAATTATACATACCTTTTCATGTATACTTATTTTCCGATTCTTCCTCTTACGGACTTGTATTGTTGTTT
>JAPMOQ010028548.1:652596-689038 GCA_026543055.1 Argiope trifasciata | reverse complement strand
ATAACAAAATTTATTAAATTAATACTTTTGACTTTGAAAATTTATATACCAAACTTCCCCATAAGAAATTAATAAATGTCTGTACTCTTATATATGACGAATATTTAAATGAAAATATAATTAATAAACATAACTGGTTGGTTTTATGCAATTTTAATATTACCGAAAATTATGTCTTCAATGGTATTGATTTTTATAAACATGTTAAGGGTATTCCAATGGGTACAGCTTTCTCAAGTGCTTTAGCCAATATTTTCCTTCATTATTACGAGAAAAAAATTATTAATAATTGCTTAATAAACGGATGGAGATTTATTGATGATTTAATTTTGATTAACTTAGATAATACCAATATTGTTACTAACTGCTATCCTAAAGAATTAACTTTAACAGAAACAAATAAAGATCATCTTAAAGCTACTTATCTAGATTTGAGGATCGAAATTGCTAATGATAAAACAATACTCGGTATTTATGGTAAAAGCGACGAGTTCAAATTTAATATAGTTAAACTCTGTAATTATCACTCTAATCATAACTCTAAAATGTTCAAAAATTTAATTTTCTCACAATTCAATAAAATTAAAACAATTTGTAATAACAAAATTTCTTTTATAAAAGCAACAAATAGTTTTATTAAAAAAAGAAATAATGAAATATTAGTGAAATAGATGGCGCTAATAAACCTCATTTACCTTTATTTACACTGTAGTATTATTATTAGAAAGGAAGAACGGTTGTTGTTCCTGTTGCGGCTAGATTTGAAATTTTTGCTTTGTCAATTTAAGTTATTAATTGTGATTTTTCTTATATAGTTTTACTTTTTATATATATTTTTGTTTCATTTGGTGATGTTTTTTAATGTTTTGCTTTGTTTTTGTCTTTTGCTGTTCAAATTAGTATGTCCCTTTTGCCTTGATTTTCGGGGGATTTTCGGGTTACAAGGCGTCAATACTTTTGACCATTGTCCACCGATGCCTCACAGAAAAAATCCCTTATTTGGAATCTTTGCTTGAAAGTGGCCCTTGACGAAGTTTTCAGGCCGGATTCTTTTTCTATTGGTTATTGTTTTGATTCGATTGTCTTATTTTGTTAATTAATTTAGATTCATTTGTATTTTAGTTGTAGCTGCATTTGCGCTCTCCAAATACAATGATTGTTTTAAACAAATTTTTAATTCTTAAACTTGTTTGAATCAGTAAGGATTTTTAATTTCAATTCCGGTTTTGGTTTCGTTTCCGTGGTTAGTTCTGTTTCTGTTTCGTTTAAATAATTCTTTGATTAAAGTATTTTGGATTTTTTTCCTTAATTGGTTCTTATTCATTTACCTTTCATTTTGTGAACTTTTAGCGTGTTGTAATTCTGAATTGAGTTTTAATTTCGATTTCGACCTAGTTGGTTTCGTTTTAATTTTTGTTGACCGGGAAATGGGTTTTGATTGCTTTTATGATTGTATATATATATATATATATATATATAATATCTTTGAAATAAAAAATTTCTTTGTACACTTATTTTTTTGTTTCTAGATTTCCTAGGTGCCTTTTAATTATAATTCTCAAAATCACTCAAAATTCAACATAAAATTCTTAAAAGCATTTTACTACTATTCTGAAGAAAAAGCAGCCTAAGTGATGAAGGAAAGAAGTCTGACTTCTATCTCTACATAATGATGGCACACACATTCGCTTGTACAACCTCTTTTGACATGGGGTATGTTTCACACACCTTACAGATAAAGTAAAGGATAAAGAACAAACATACCAGTACCAGGACTCCAACCTTGGACGAGCAGTTCATGAGGAAGAACCGCACCCCATAGGCCAGTTCGATGGCAGATGGTCATTCTTCAGATTACTAATATCTTCTCTAATAATTTTATTTAAAAACCTGTAAAAAATTATTTAAATAAATATTATAATCAATGTGAAATATATTATCCTGAAAGATATATCTCATTACAGAGCATTCTGTTTACATTTTCAAAATATTTTTTACTCTATCTGTGCTTAAAATATTTCGAAATTTGATAATAGAAAATGCCTTCTTTATATAAACAGTACTACAATGTAGTACGAGTCTTAAATGTGTGTAAGTCCACCTTTTTAAGACTAAGTAAATGAACATAATGAAGGATTTATTTTTGTTTATATATTAAAAGTATTTGTTCTGAAGAAATTATCTTAGAATATGCCTTGTATGTATAAAATACAATGAAATCTAAATCGTTCACGAATATTTCTTTAAAAATATTTAATCATCGATAGAATATAATTACAAATATGAATTTTCTTACAGATAAACATATATTGTTATAAACCTGCAACATTGCTCCCCAGTATGGTTAGTACTATTATTGGTTCCAATTTACATGGTTAATACATTGATTTACAACAATCTGTATGGAATGGTGCTCGGAGCCAGTGATTCCAGAGCTTGACAACAATTTTGGTGATCATTCTGCGACATGGCAACGAATTTGGGTACAAAATAGATAATGTTAATTTCGAGAATATTAACGACTCCTCTATTGCGAACCGAGATTCGCATTGTTGACCTAGAAAATTCTTGGTACGCCTCCCGGGAACTATAAAAGGTCGATACTTTCAAATTTCAAATAGTTATAGTCGGAATCGTACTTAAGTATAGAGTCTTAGAGAGGTTAGATAAGCAACGGCAGAGTGCCAGCGCTGTGTGACGCCCAAGTAGCGAATCGTGTGGTATTAAGTTCGATACAGCTAAAACGAGCTGGCAATGGTGAATTTCAGCCTTTTGGAGAGATCTCTGAGCGAAAATAATCTCCTGCTGAAATTTATTTGATTGCTTTGCGTTCTACGGCAGCTTACTTGCAGGCTATTGTTTGCTGTGTTCTTTTCTGTGTTCATATGTGTTCGGAAACTTTAACAATATAAGCGAAAGTATGGAATTTTTTTGTATCTTTAGTGAATATCATAAAAACTATTCACCAACAGAAAGTCGCCAATAAATATAAATAAGCATCAAATATTTCAAAATCATAAACTTAATAAAATTAGTATAGAATAAATATTGGAAAGCATGAAAAAATTATAGTTATAAAGAAATAATTGAATAAAAAGTAACAGATAATTTAAGCAATTTTATTGATAAAAGAAATTTAGCACAATTTAGAGTTATAATATCTATTCTTTTAAAAAACAATTGATTCCTAAATGACGTCAAACAACTAAATAATCTGTTTAATGATAGATAAGTTATGAATTCAAAACCCAAAGACATCGTTTCATATTTATTATTCTATGGGAATGATTCGTCTATTTTTGTTCCATATTTAAACCTTTTTTATTAAATATTAAAATTTTAATGGTAATAAATACATTGAAATCATTACTATTCACTTGCGAACCAACGCAGCTATTAAAATGATAATTTTTTCATATAATTCAATAATATTTATTTTAACAATAAAAATATTCCATGAAATATTTATTCATATTTTCAGAGAATATTAATAAGAATATTAGAATCGATTAATTGGGATAAAAAATTAATTCAAGTGTATACTTTTTCTCCAAGGGTTTATTTAGAACACAAACCGTTATAGTAGACTTTGAAAAAAAATTTCTCTTGTTTTTTTCCCCTTCCTCAAAGCAATATGCTATTCTCATAAATGATATTTTTTTAACAATAAAAAATATTTCAGGAAAGTTAGAAATGATTATTTATATTTTTCGAAAGTATTAATAAGGATTGGAGAAAAAATAAAGTGGGATAATAAATCAATTCAAGAGCATATTTTTTCCCCAAGCATTTAATTGAAACACGAATCATTATAGAACGGTTTTAAAAAATCTAAATTTTTTCTCAATATCCTATTCTTATAAATATCATTATTTTAACGATAAAAATTTGAAATATCTATTTATTTATTAATTTCAAAAATATTAATAAGGATGGGAGAATCGATTAAGTGGGATAATATATTAATTTAAGTATATAATTTATATTCAAGCTTTTATGTGGAAAAAAAATTATAATATATTTTTTTTCTCTCAAAATACTGCCCATTACTCATAAATATTTTGTAAGATAAGAATGTAACTGTCTGATTTCTGACATTTAAAATTTTATTTTAGAATATAAATTTATATATGCATCTTTCTGATCTTAAAAAAATTCATTATTACCTTGGATCACTGGAAATGCTGTTAAAATATTACTCCCTTCAACATTATTAATTTTCATCGCATTATATCCAAACATCTAGATTTAATTCTAAACCAAGACAAGCACTCATCTGCCACTAATTTCAAAATAAATTGAACCAGTTTCTTCTCTGGAGGGTTTCATCGAAGTCGATAAATCCCATCAAAACCATCTGGCTGTAAATTGGAGATATGTGGGTTACGGGTGAAGGTAATTCCCGATGGCAATTTTTATCTGCCAGCAGTTGGAACACTGTTAATTAAATTTTTGTCACTTTTGGATTTAGTAGGAGATTTGAAACTCCAAATTAAACCAAAAAGCAATATATTTATTTCTTCAGAGAGAAAGATATTGGCATGATATTATTGATACTGAAATATACACTTTAAATAGAAATTCGGTTAAAATTAACTAAAAGAATGATTGTATTAACTCTTAGCGGTGCAGTTAATCCAGATGACTTTAATAAAAAATCATTTACTGTGACTTTCATTCTGCATATCACGCTTTGTACAATTAATAAATCATGTAGTGCATGATTTATTAATTAAATAAATGTGAAATTTTGCATAAATCATATTTTCTACGTTTATTACAGTTAGTCTCCCATTTTAGGTATCAATAGCGCAAAAATTGCTTCTGTCGACGACTTTTGTTATTATCTTTCAATTTCTACTATTATTTCGCACTCTCCCTCTATATATTTATTTTTATATCTTGTTCAAATATTCAGTCGGTAGCAAAATACTTCTTAGATTCACTCAAATTTTTAAATACATTTTTTTAAACTTGTAGCGGTTGACACATAATGTTAATGCAGGTTTTTCTGTCAAATAATAATTCATTAATTAAATTTAATTAGATTTCAGTACTTTAAATAGAGTTTTAACAGTTTGTAATGAGAATTGAATTCAACTGCCTGTAGTTTAATCGGTAAAATGCAAGAATTTCATTATTTTTTATGTGAAGGTGAAGAATTTGAGTTAAACTCTTGTGAAAATCAGTACTTTTTTATTCTTAATAATTTTTTTTGATAATTGTTTAATAAAAAGTAAAAAAACTAAAAATTTTCTTCGTTGGCCTAGGTAGGAATTTAATCATAATTTTTTTTTAAATTTTTGTTCTTAGTATTTCATCATTACTTTTTTGCATTCGGAGACCCCCATGCTACATTGACATTGCATTGAACCCCCTTGATCTGTACAAAACGGTATAATATATGACAAATATATATTATCTAATTTATGACGAATATATATTATCTAATATATTCCCTTTTGCCTTTGAAATTGTCACTTTAAACATTTTTATAACTTTTTTTATTATGTCATTCAATTTTTTTTTCAAATCTAGCTTTTAGATATCCAATTTCTTCGACATTTTGAGTCATTACTCTCATTGCTACATTAGACATTATGTCTGATGTAGCAATGTCTCTCCTTTGCCATTGAAAATCAACTTTAATATAAATAACGACTTTTATTCTTCATTTGTTTGATATTGATTTCTCTTTTCACTGGTTCAAGATCCTAAATATATAATTTTGACAATATTTTTCAAATAATTAAAGACAGTCTTACGTTAAAATCGATCTGTAAACAAATTATTACGTGGTTGCTGACAGTCAAAAAATATGAATAAAGAAGACTAATATATGTTGTATATGTTACAAATTGCTTTTATTTTGCGATATGGAAATTTTGAAGAATGTTATAAATTGAAAATAGTAGTATTTTCTCTTCTGTTGTAAGAAATTTTGAAATATACATTTCTCAAAATTATTTTCCATCATCATATCTGCTAATAAAAAAGCATAATATGTGTGTATGTTGCTACTCTATAAGTCAGACCGTGTTCTTATATTTCACCACAGGTATTTGGAAAATAAAATTGCGTAAATAGTAATGTTATTTTGAAAAATTATTTTCAAACAATCAATGATTAAGATTTTTTGCATTATAACTTCTAAATTATAATGCACAAACAGGCTTTTATTCTATTTTTCGTTTAAATGAAAAGAAAAAAAAACTTTTTAAAGAGACCATCTTAATTATAATACATTTTCTTAAAACTAAGATAGCTTCAAAACTTTTTTGGAAAATTTTTACTTACCTATTCCATTTTTATAATGATATAAAAAAAAATTCCTTATTTCGTTAAATATGTAATTGCATGATTATCATCCATGGCAGAAAATCAAAGAGGAAAGATTTCATTTATTATCTGATCAGTTTGCATGATAAATATAAACGTGAAGTTAGTTTGAAATACAGCGATCAGAAAATAGATTATAACGCCAAATGGGTTTTCAACTCCACTATAATAGCAGGAGACTTGATTCAATTTGCAGTGCCAATAATATGAATTCCGTAAAATTCAATTAATAAGGTTAATAAGGTTCGATTGTCAAACATGATTTTGTTATCATTTTAGATGACACAACTTGATTTTATTATATTGCATTGCATTATATTAAATTGCACAACCTTATAACATAATGCCGTGTCTCTATTAGATTATTCATTACTATCTGAGAACCATGTACAAGTTCAGCATAAAATATTTTACTAAAATTTCTCATTAACAAATTTTTTACCGAATCAGGTGATGACCACAGCGGCTAGTTTCAAAATAAATCTATTATGTATACAATACCTGATACAAAGTCGCACAATATGAAGGACTCATTGAATAAAAAAATAATAAAATTCATAATATATATAATCTGAAACATTTTCGCCTCTATTTTTACTTGATTGTATCATTTACTATATTCTATTGACAACGAATTTTAAATAATCCAGTTTAGAGAAAGTCTATCTTTAATCTCAAAACATTATTATATTAAAAGAATAAAATACAAGTGGAATTTAGAAATTAATTCCGAAAGAAAGATTTTATCTACATAATTTTGAAATTGTGACTTCAAAAATAAAATATTTCCTCATTACTGAAAGACTATGATAAATTGTGTAAAAATTGAAACGGAAAAAATTATCACAAAATAATTAAGACATTGAAATTGACAGTATAGAAAAAATTGAAAACAGAAATGAATTGAAGAAAAATGATTTTCTAAGATCAAATATTTCAAGACCATTGAGAAAAAGTGAAGAAAGTCGATTAACATTTTGTTAGCTGCTTTCTTTCTTTCTGAGCCTCTCTTATTTTGCAATTAGCAATTATTTGCAAAATGTAGTAATTCTACGCCGAATCGGCTATTCTGCAGAAAGTTGGATTCTATGGGCAATATGTATGACTATATCTCCCTGTTTCAGAAAATGAATTAATCCAAAAACTTTATTTTGCTAATATTTTTGATGTTAAGAACTTCAGTATTGGAAGTAACTGGTATTCCGAGTTTTATTTTTAAGTGTTCAATCAATCTTTATTTCAAACACTGTACTGGAACTACGAATATGATACTGCTCTCTTCTTATTAAGATCTAAAATGTCTTGAAAGTAATTATAATAGCATTTTATTATAAACACAATTGTTATAATATAATTGCTAAATAAAAAATTATATATTTCGAAATATTCCTCCTCGTTTCTTAATATATATTTAAATTAAATAATCGAGTAACTTTTAACAATTTATGTTTAAAATGTGGGAAGAACAATTTATAAATATCATTTCTTACTTAAAAGAAAGCACGAGGTGTAATCCAAAATGACGTGAACAAGGCAAAGGAAAAATGCTTTATTAACATTAGACACAGGATACAAATGGTAATTGACACATATGTGGTGGTCCTCTGCATAATCCATAAGTATGTTGTGGTTTTTATCACACCACTGGACCAATTTTTTAACCCATCTTGTAATAATCAGGTCCTTGGCTAGCAAACCAGTTCTTCGCCCCTTTTTTGAACAGCACCGTTTGATATCAACCTTGTTTCATCTTTTTTTTCAATACTTGGAAAAAAAAATAATCACTGGGAACCAAATCGGGTTGTATGGGGACCCGTAACTACCACCTAAACGTTTCCAGCAATCTCTCTGCCTGCTTATAAGGAACGATACAATTTCACCACATTTTGTCCACACATTGCTTCATCCCTGTACACTTCAATAATTATTCTGTGAATGTCCGATGGGGACACATTCTTGATCTATAGTAATTGTATCACAGTTTACGCTTCTATGTGAGACCACTTCTATAGATATATTGCTATAACTGTCTCTGTTTTAAGTCTCATTACGAAAATATCTGCTAGAACGACTGGTCTAAAACAACTGCCGCTGTGTGTCTCCACTCTGGATCAGTCATTTTTCCGACCTCCGACCCGCCGCTATGGTCCGCGGATTAACCTCGCAAGATTGAATGACCGGATTACCACCACAGCAACACTGGCTTAACTGTGATTGAGTTCTAATGGCCCTCACCGACCACGGTTCAACCCTTCCCGTAGGGAGTATGTCCCGTCATCGATGGGAGGGCCAGTGCCCCCACCTATTACTGTACTCACCGGATTGGTGAGTGCAACCACCATTCCGGAAGCACGCCATCCTCATTTCGAGGTACCCCTCAGGAGGTTATCCTCTCTGGGTAGCAATATTCCCATCCACAGCTTCCTTTTTTCTTGTAAGCGTTTTTCTTGGATCACCCCCTCGTAATTCAAAGGTAATTTGTTTCTCAATTTTTTTTTGTAAGAATGAATCATAGTTTTGTTTTTTGCGGATAAAACTTGGATGAATCGGCTTCTTGGCTTATAATAGGGCATATCCATTAAGAACTGCTTAGATGATTGCTAAGAATCTCTAATTTTTCTTTTTTTTTCTAACATTTTGAATAAAACGAATAGAAAAATAAGTGAAAAAATGACTAAAACTTAAATACCTTTCAAACGGAAAGTCTTCAAAACCACACAGTCATAAAATAATCCACAAAAACAAAAACAATACTTTCCCCCCTTTCTTAATCTAAAAAATAATCCCTTCATCTTTGTAACAAATGTTCGTTTTAACAAACTCACAAATAAAAATCCACTCCTTTTTTGATGTATTACAAACGTTTAAGGTATTAAGATTTAACATGTATTTTTCCTTTTAAGAAAATTACTTCCATAAAATTCATTTAATTCCTCCTCCGAATAAAGAACCCAAGAAGATGAAAGAAAAAACATTAAGAAAACGGGCATTTCTCCCTCGATTATTCAAGTCATTTGAGGGTAATTGACTCTTCCGTTAATGTTATCACAGGTGACTGAAGTCGATAACGTGCAAGGAAAATTAAGATCACTACTAGAATAAAAAAGAGGGTTCTTTAAAGTAAGAGCATTTGATTCAGGGAATTAATGGTGTAAATTAAGGGGTCTCAAGATATTTTACTTTGAACGAATGTTTTATTTAAACGGTGTCTTAGTCATCGCTAAATAAACTAATAAAAGAATTTATCTCTAAGAAAGTTCAGAGACTAAAGTTATTATTTTTAATGTGCGTAGGATAGACAGATATGTAAAAAGGGTTTCCTTTTGTTAGTTGTAGAAAATCTACTATTACTACTACATATGTATGTTGTGTAGTAATAGTTTTTGTTGTTGTAACCACCGTAGTGTTTCTTTTAATTCAAAATATCTCGTAATATTAGACAAACGCATTGATTGGAAGGTAAGTTATTATTTAAGAGAAATTTTAATGTTCCGGTATAGTTTACATGTGACGAGGAAATATTTCTCATATAGTTTGAACTCGCAGCCCAAGGGATGCGAATTAAACACCCTACCAACCAGGCTACTCCGGCTTTAAAAAAATTTCTTACATTGCAAAGTAAACGACTTTTTTAAATTTAGAAAATTTACTATACATGAATATATTAAGAAATATTCATAAATAATTGTAATAGTCATGTAAGGTATACTACGTTTTACTCGATTCTTTAAAAGTACTATTTTTACCTTTTCTTTCAATATTTTTGCTTGATAATAATTTTCGAAGGTTTAGTCATGGCACTTTGCCTATTCTTCGCTATGCAGAAAAAATGGCAAAAATAATAAAAAGTCTTTTAAAAAATCTAGTAAAATCTTTCAGAAATAAAATAAAATATGACAAAAATAAAATCTTTCTTAAAATTTTCAGTAAAAATATTGAGAATACAACTAGAGGTGAGAAATATAAGAAATGTTCTGTTTTTAAAACTGTTTTTCGCTAAGAATTAAAAAAATTTTTATTTAATTACACATACGAAGATATTTGAAACTTCTAAAAATTTCATGAATTTCAAACATTATTGAACAATACTTCCAAGTATGCAGTTTCTAATAGATTCTAATAATTGTCTTTATTTTCCAAAAATGACAACAAATAAGAAAAAAAAAGCTTTCCAGTTTTTTGTATTTAAATAAACGGCTAAATTAAATATGCAGGCCAAGCACTTAGTCACCCTTTACATGATTTTGTCTAAATCTTAGTTGAAAAAAAAACTCAACAGAAAAAGCATTTCATCGTTGGCAAAAGGAAAAAAATTCACCTCTTTGTTTTACCCCAAAGAGTTATTTAACAAAGAAACATACGACGTAATGGCGGAGAAATAGTGTTGATTAATGGTCGGGGAATTCTTTTGTGAAGGCAAAAGATCTCAGTTCAAGCTGAAGTCCTTCTAAGCTCTAATTACTTTTCTTGTCATAGAAATATTTTTTATCACCAAGAAAGTCGGTAGTAACTTGCCAACGTCTTTTGTGTGATTACAATGCAACATCTTAAGAAAAACTGAAGATGAACTGCTGCTCCTTTTGACTCCCGTTCTGCTGTTATGGATTAAACTAACGACTTTTGTTATATGAACAAACACTCATGAATATATATCACTCAGAATGAGTACTAAATCACTGACTCATTTCAAAAAATTATAGTAGTTAGGAGTATGCTTATTTTTTTTATTGTATTCATCATGAATGAAGTTTTTAAAATGATTTCATTTCTCCGTAACCTAAATCTCTTCATAATAAAAGAATGAGAATATAATTCCGACCTCGGAATATATTTTAAATTATATTATAAATTTAGTCATTTTATTAATAATATTTTAAAACTTTGACTATTAGATTAGATATTTTCTTAAACTTTTAATAATATACAAAAGTGCTAAAAATTTCAAAACCTTTTTAAGTCATTTTTTTGGACTGATTTAGCTGTTTCACAGCTTTATCAGCTTTCTGCCTTTAGTCTCTTCGCTAATAATAGAAAAGTAATATTTGTCTTCTTTTTTGTCCCTCTAACATACATATCAGATACGTAAAAACTTGGAAATAAAATTGGAAAGCAAGCTGTATATTTATTTTTATATTTAATATAGTCAATTGCTTATGATGATTTATTTCGTGTAATAAGTAGTGTTTCGGTTTTAAACATTTGCTGTTATTAGAAATTGGATTTTTAAAAAAAATACCATCTGAATTATCCCCTGATAAGCAATATTCCTTATTATCCCATTCCACACTTGACTTTCACAATTTGTAAAAAACAGTTTGGACAAATATATGTACAGTTAGGACAAATTACGTAAAAAGTTTGAACTCATGTTTTATGACAAATTGCAAGAGATTATATGTTTACATCGCATAATTTGTTTGAGGATATATCGCATTTTAGGTCAATTCAAACTGCTCATGTAGTAACAAATTTCCTATAAAGATCTTTCAGATTAACGGTGGTAAAGAAGTTAATTTTGAAGAGTTAGAAAATTTTATTTATTCATAAAATTTGTCTTCGATTTATAATAACTACTTGATTATATTATTTTTTAAATATTTGTAGAAAGGTATATAACAGAAATTGTCACAGCTCTTTAATTAATATGCTTTCTGTTTTAACCCTTTACTGGAAATTTACGGTTCCGCTATCGAGGAAGTTTCGGTCACTCATAATTTTTTTTTTTTTTTTTTTGCTCAAGAAGGGATTGATCCTGTAGCATCCTGGTTTGTGACCTTTCAATACTCCTTCATTTTTTTCAACCGGTTTCAACGGATGTTTTTTAAAATAATTTAGTTATATTTTTAAGTGCGATCTCTATGACCGCAACTTTCTCTTAGTATCGCAGTGATAATCAAGGCTTAGTAGATGATGCTAAAACTTATGCCTGGAAATGTCATTCAGTTTACTGATTCTATTACGAAGCAGTGTCGCAGACACTTTAAAATGAAGCAGAAAATGATTTTAGTGTAAAGGATAACTATGCAAAAGAGTTTTCCGATGGAAGTTTGCACTCAGCAGATTTCGAGATGTATGTTCAGACATAATTAATTCTTTTAGGGATAATGTATTTTGAAAAAATAATGAAATATAATAATATACCCAAGAAAAGTATGTATAGAATTTTGTTTTATTTTATACTAGTTATTAACCTTTATGTTTAAAAGAAAAAAGAAGTAAATAAGCCCGAGGAAACCGTGCTCTTAACATCACACAAACCGATAAATAAGGATCAATTTTACTTTTTATTATTATTTTTCATATAATTGTTCAATTATCTATTTTATTGTTTTCTTTATACCTTTGCACACTGGAAAAAAAATGATTTAAAAGTAAAAAGTAATATGTTTTTTTCAAAAATACTATTTATTGTAACATGTAATTTAAGTAGCAAAGATATGTTCCAATGCAATTACTTTTTTTCAATTATATTTTGAAAGGTTTTTAAAACATATCTATACATTAAGAAAAATATATGCAGATTATATTGGCAGTTTTTCATAATAGAACATTCATTAGAACATTTAATTTGAGTGTAGGGAAAATGAGGCCTCGTAGACTGGCCCGAAAATTTCACCTCCCCAGTTAAAGGTTTAGTCGGTTAAAATAATCTTTTCTTTCCAAATGATGACAGGTGGCTCTTTTTAGACTCTATATGAAATTTGAGTTAATCACCAAGCATTAAAATGAAAAGTTTTCTAAAACACAAATCAAATAAATTATCAAATTATAAAAAAATCAAATTATAAATTAATTAATTATCAAATTATAAAAAATCGCATTATAAATTAATTGATTACCAAATTATAAATTAATTAATTATCAAAAAATCAAATTATTAAAAAAATCAAATCTTGTTGCAGTTGCTTTTTGAATTATGCATTCCATACTATTATTCTGATTGATTTAGGAATTGAATCCATTATAAGATCATTTTTCAATGAAAATTCGCAGGTTCTTTTTTTTATGTAAGTAGCAGCTTTCTAATTTTCCTTTTAATTAAACTTCTACGTGCAGAAAAATCTTTTTTCAAATTTTTACTAACAATTACCAATTCTTTAACAAGCTAGAAAGTTCGTCAATTGAATTCAATTCTTCTTTCGGGTTCATCTTTCTTGTTTGCCTTTGGATTTTTTAAAATTCTGCGCTATCATTAAATAGACTTTTCTGTCCCATGAAAAATCTGTATTATCATTGGCTAGACAATCATCAAATTAAAATTTTGCGTTATCATTAAATGTACCCTACCATCCCAGGAAACTTTTACAATATCATTCAATAGATTTTAACTTTCTATGAAAACTCTGCATTAACATTAAACAGACTTTACTATGAAATGAAAACTTTGCGTTACCACTAAATAGACTTCAAAATGAAATGAAAAGTTTGCATTATTACTAAATAAACTTTAGCTGTCTATGAAAACTACATTAACATTAAATATAGCTTACCATCAATTGAAAAATTAGCGTGAGCATTAAATAGACTGAACCATTAAATGAAAATTTTACCTTATAGTTCAATAGATTTTACAATCAAAAGTAAATTTTGCGTTACCATTAAATAGACAAAACCATTGCATAAACATTTTACATTATAATTCAATAGATTTTGACGTCATTGAATAAAACTATAATAATTCCATACTATTGACATAATTGTATATTGGAGTACATTGATTTAAATCTTTACAACTGTAAATATCTCGGCAGGGTTATTCCTGCTATCATTTCATTGTTATTTCATAACTCAGATATCAGAAAATCACTACTTTATAAACAATTCACCAGATCTATTTTTATACAAATTTTTATTTCATTTTCAAGAGGTACTATTACACATGCTAAAGGAATTATAAAGCACAAATTTCAAAAAAAATTACGCTATCATGATATTCGGATAATGCTAAGCTTGATCAAGTAAATAACATATATATATATATATCATTTATTTATAAGCATTCATATTGTTTTTCAGCTCGCATGCCATTGAACAACATGCAATATGTAATTACTGTTCCTTGAATACCAATTATGAAGCTTCTTCTGATTGGAATGATTTTCCAAACTGTCAGAGATGTATGGTTGGTATCACTGAACAAAATATGCTTTGCCGAAGGCGTGATGTTCTTCTTTTTGCAAGCCAATTCTTTGAGCCTTTCCAACGCATTTTCACTGGATTCGTGTACTAAGGTTGCTGTGACAGTCATAGCAATGAACGAAGAATAAGTTACTCCTAAATGAAACCAAACTACTAAATGCTGAGTTCTCACACAAGCTTCCATTGGTCGAATGAAACTGTTGATACCATAATACATGGAACATGCATTATAAAGTGAAGATAAAAACATCGAAGATGATAACAGAAAATCAATGTTTTTAATTAGTTTTCTTAAAACTTTATAAATTTCAAGACCTTCGGAAAAATGAAGTCTGCTCTTCGATTCCAGGAGATTTTGTAAACTTATCAGCATACAATTCATCTGATGGCACAATAATGTATAGTAAACTGCAAATGTGTGAAACGGCAATAAAAGATAAAGCATTTCTATAATGGTATGACCCAATGTAAAAATAATCTTAATCTGTGGTTGTGTAATTTCGTAATCAAATAACATAAAGAATTGCATATTATAAACTATAAATGAATTAAAAATACCAATAATGACATGCATAAAAAATCCAACAGCAGCCCATAAGTATAACAGTTTGTCTCTTCCGTTTGTACAACTAAGTTTAAAAATATTAGATGCGTGGTTCAAATGAATTAAAATTTTTCGGAAATATTTTACTTTCGCCGATAGAGTAATTCGTTGCAAAATACATACAAGAAAAACGTATACTGAAGTTGAAGATAAAATATCCTTTTCCCTGTAAACAGTCAATGAAATTTCAATAATTAAAAGAAATATGATCAGCAAAATATTGAACGTACGAATCATAATCGTTTTTATGTTTTGATATCTTTGTTTAGATGAAGTGCTTGTTTCATATATTCCAGAAATACGAAACAGTAAAAATAATATTTCAAATACCACTTCTTTAGTTTCTTTTCTTTTTATAAGAGGTTCTAAGATTGTTTTCATTTTTAACATAATCGTGGATACTATTACTTTTATATAATACTCTAATAATAAAACGGGTTACATGTGATATATATCCGAAATATTTTTAAATAGAATTCAGGCTTAGAATTTAGTTGCTCTATTGATTTTTCTCCCTCTTTTGAAAAATCAAATAAGGTACATCATTAATAAGTTACTGTCAATATTATAATTGTATTTCACAACATTATTTGTGGTTCAGCGACTTCTAACACGTGCGCCACAATATCATGAATAAACAAAATCATTATTTTATTACCTTGCCTTTAAATGGAAGGTCTAGTGCCATTATAAAATCAATACAAGGTTTTAAAGACCCATCAAGTTATTTTTTCATAAAAAAGGGTATTAAGATAATTAAAACTCTACATTTACTTTATGAAAGAAGCTCTGTTAACAATACCTTATAATATATACACTTTTCAAAATTATTTTATCAAGTGATATTTTTTACAAATAATTGAGGGATTCAATTCAAGGAAAATTTATTTTTAATAGCTTTAAACGCTGATGAAAAGAGTGAGGGATGCCTTGTGAATTGAAGACACATTCAGTAAAGAATGCCAAATTTTCTAATTTTATATCATGTGATAAAAACAATATCATAAATTGAATTTTCCTTAAAAAATTAAAATAAGAAATAAATTAATAAAAAAATTTAATCAAGTTATCAATGATAATTTTCTTGATCACGGGATTATATTGATATACAGGAGTCAACTTAATTAAAACAAACAACTACATTTTTTACCTTTTTTTCGAGACCGTAAGAAACAATTCTAGAGCTCGGAAACTTTTTAAATCCAAAAATTGAAAATGAAAATTGACATTTATGCTTTTCCTACGTGATTTCAAGCTTTAAAATCCCCAAATCAAACACCGTCATGTTATCACATTAAGGAATGCTACAATTGGAAGCTGAATAATAAGCGTTTCTGTCGTAATGCGATTTCCAAATGATAAACTATTTGCCCAAAATTTTTAAATATATTCATTTATACAGAATACATAAACATATTCATTTATACAGAGTTTTTTTGAAAACAATATTTTTTATCAATACAAACTGCAAATTTCTTATTTCTGAGTTTGCAAAATAGTTTCATATTGGATTAATCTTAGATTAGGGGTTTTTGACTCCAGTTCTATGATTGTGATGTTTCCCACTTAAAAATGAATGAAGTGATGTTTCTACTAATAAATACTTAATGTAATATTGGGAGCAATTTTCTATGATGGAATTCAATTTATATTAGAGTGAAAACTGAATCATTGAATCAGTTAAGAAATAACAAATTGATAATAGTTAAACAATGGAAAAACTGCAATTGGTGTAAAATAAAGCTATCCAATCAGAGTACAGATTTTCTATAGAAGACTAATTTAAAATTACATATTTCTTGTTGAATCAAATTATATTTTTCCTATTTATTTGTCATTTCGCATATTTTTTACAGAAAATACAACTTTGATAGAATGAAGTTCAAAAGATTATTTATTTTTATCTTTATATCTTTTTTTAAAGTTATTACATGCATATTAAAAAAACAATTATTGTAGCCAATAGAAATAGAATCATCAAAATTGTATAGTTATCAATATTTTAATCTTCTGAAAATTAAAAAAAATGTATCATAGAGTAGTTGTTTTACTTGTGTATTATAAATTTATAAATTGAAATGATATATATCTCGAGGGAAGCAATAATGCAATTTAGAATATTGGGTAAAGAACATCAGAACATCGATAGAAAAGATAATGAATATTTTACAGAATATGCGTCACAAGTTCTTATGTATAGTTTATGCCAGAGAGTCTCAACCTCTCAGTATTCGCGGTCAGTTTTTGTTTCACTTTAATAAGTTATTATGCCAAATGTATGTAATAAGTTAATATGTCGAAATATATTGTGTTTTTTATGTATATGTGTGCTTTCCTTTCAGTTTGTTAATCAATTTTTAAGTAATATTTTCTCTTGGATATACTTGCCCCCCCCCTGCTCGCGCCTCCTTAGGGGGCCTCGCCCCACATGTTGAGAATAGCTATTTAGGCATTCTGCATTTTTCTCTTCAATATCCTCTATATTAAATTTGTCACATAATACAAGAAAATAATTCCAAAAATTTTTCTTCTGACTTCAGGTATATTTCATTGCCTATCTATCTTATATAAATCCAGTGTTTCAGTTGGATTAAAAGGATTCAATGTTGAAGTGATTATTTGTTAATTGGATATTAAAAGAAAAATACATGTAAAATCAAAGGTTGAATTTCAATATTATTTTAATTTATTTTGAAGTCATTTAAAACAATATATTGTAAATACACTGATGGAAAAATAAATTCCAACACTAGGAAGGAGCTGTGCTGCTTTGGTAGGCGTGTTTATACATCTGTAAGATGACGTCGATTCAAATTTCGAGCTACGCGCGTAAGTGTGGCGCTAGTAGCGATACTATGAACATGCAAATCAGGTTTGCTTTAAAGAAGCGCTGTAAGATTCGTGATCGTTATTGACGGTTGAGATTTGACGTAGTGGGTTAATGTTAGTCAAGGATGCCTCTGAGAAGACGAAGAAGCCATTATCAACAACTCACTGAGTTCGAACGAGGTCGTGTTGTAGGGCTACGAGAAGGTGTGTTTCCTTTCCGCGATATTGCTGAAAGACTTGGCAGGAATGTATCCACTGTGCATGAGTATTGGCGGCAGTGGACAAGGGAAGGTACTGCCTCAAGAAGACCAGGTTCCGGGGGGCCACTTGGTACTATTGAGAGGGAAGACCGTCGTATTCGGCGTATGGCTGTGGCTAATTGTACTGCGTCTGCAGCTGAAATTCGAGGTGCAGTTGGCACCACAGTGACACAACGAACTGTTAGAAATCGGTTACTTCAAGGACAGCTCCGAGCCTGACTCCCTGTACAGTGCATTCCACTGACTCCAAACCACTGCCGTTTGCGACATGAGTGGTGTCAAGCTAGAGCTCATTGGTGGACGGAGTGGAGATCTGTTGTGTTTTCTGATGAAAGCTGGTTCTGCCTTGTCGCAGTGATAGCAGTTTGTTGGTTAGAAGGAGGCCAGGTGAACGCCTGCTAGTGAAATGTCTGCGGTCTAGACACACAGGGCCTACTCCTGGAGTTATGTTTTGGGGAGCAATTTCGTAAGACAGCATGGGCACTCTCATGGTTATCCCACGCACCTTGACTGCAAATTTGTACGTCAGTTTAGTGATACAACCTGTTGTGCTACCATTCATGAAGAACATTCAAGGTGGTGTTTTCCAACTGGATAATGCTCTCCCTCATACCGCTGTTGTAAGCCAACATGCTCTACAGAGTGTCGACATGTTGCCTTGGCCTGCTAGATCACGTATGGGATATCAATGGACGACAACTCCAGCGTCATCCACAACCAGCATTAAACGTCCCTGCATTGACCACCCAATTGCAACATGCATGGAACTCCATCCCACAAACTGATAACCGACACCTGTACGACACAATGCATGCACGTTTGCATGCATGCATTCAAAATTCTGGCGGTTACACCGGTTAATAATGTACCAACATTTCACATTTAAATTGGATCTACCTGTAATCTTGAAACTTTAATCAATTAAATATGTTACCTAGACAAATGTATTCCTAAAATTTCATTACTGTACAATAATTTTTTCTTGGTGCTGGGTTTTTTTCCCATCAGTTTATATATATATATATATATATATATATATATTGCTGATGTGTATGATGTCGTGTCCGTGTTTCCACGGAAAGGGGGTGCTTCTGAGGATAAAGACCCCTGAGCACCCAGAGGGCAGAAGTCTGACTTTTAGCTCAAATGAAGATGACACACACATTCGCTTGCACAACCCCTTTTTACAGGGGTCTCATTCATACATCTCACAGATAGAACACAGAACAACTATGCCCGAACCAGGACTCAACAACTCGACGTGTCATGGAGTCCACAAGTTGTTAGAAGTCCTCTGCAGGAATATTGAGCCATGCTGTCTGTATAGACGTCCCTAATTGTGAAAGTGTGGATGGTGCAGAAGTTTGGGCACGAACGGTCCTTTCGATGATGTCCCGTAAATGCTAGATGGGATTCATATCGGGCGATCTAGGTGGCCAGATCATGCGCTGGAATTGTCCGGAATGTTCTTCAAACTAATCACGAACAGTTCTGGCCCGGTGACATGACGCATTGTCATCCATAAAAATCCCATCGTTGTGTGGGTACGTGAAGTCCATGAATGGCTGCAAGTGATCTGCAAGCAGCTGAACATAACCATTTCCAGTCAATGATCGGTTCAGTTGCACCAGAGGACCGAGTCCATGCCATGTAAAAACAGCCCACACCATTATGCAGCTTCCACCAGCTTGAAGAGTGCCTTGCTGACAGTTTGGGACCATGGCTTCGTGGGGTCTGCGCACACTCGAACTCTACCATCAGCTCTTAACAACTGAAATCGTGACTCATCTGACCACGCCACAGTCGATATGCTCACGAGCCCAGGAGAGTCGCTGCAGGCGATTTCGTGCTGTCAGTAAAGGCACTCGAGTCGGTCTTCTGCTGTCATAGCCCAAGGAAGACAAATTTTGCCGCACAGTCCTATCGGACACGTCCCTCGTACGTGTATATTTATATATATATATTTCCAGTCATTTATTTACAAACAATGCATTACATATAGTGGTTAAGTAATTAATAATCTTCTTGTTTTCGCGAAATCCGTAATAATGATTTACATTCTCTTTATTTATCTTCAAAATTGAAATTGTATTCAAAGGTTATATGGGCATAATACGTTCTTCCCATAGATAAACTCCATATTTTAATTTCTTATAAATTCTTTTTAATTAAGACATTAGAAGAAATGCTTTCTAAATTAGAATTGTTTAACAAAAACGGCGTAATAAGGAACTTTCTTTTTTTTTTCGTTTGACTTTTTCTAAATAACTATGACTCAAATTCAACAAAATTTTAATCTTTTATACACTTGTTGGGATACTATTAAAATAAATACAAGCAAATATATAATAGAGGAATATAGGAAAAAAAGTGTACATTATCTTTTGTCTTTTCATTATATAATTGAAAAAATGTATCTTTAAATATTTTCCTTTACCAGGAACTTAATATTGGACACCGAAAAAAAAGATGAAGAATAGGACGTTTCAGATGAACAAGTCATTTCCCGACCTTTTGTCAGGTAGTAGAAATATGACTTCCTTTAGAAGAAATTACCCGGAGGAGATTTATCGTTTAAAAAACGTTTACAATTTGCATTTTTAAATACTTTTTAGCAATTCAAATTTGCCATTTTCCTTTCAATAGTTTGGATCAGTAATATTACAGAACATTAAAAATAGAGCAATATTTCAAAAGTTTATTATAAATAGAGATTGGTAGAGATTAAAACGTTTTTTTTTAAATATTGGAATAAGATATTCAATCCCAGATTAGTTTAGTTTAAAAAGCATAAGCAAACAGCTTGAAACATTTAAGATAAAATTACACGGACTTCAAGAGTTGTGCTCATTTTTTATTGATAATTAAAAAAAACATTTGTTCCTATGAATTAAAAAAATGATTAGTTAGAAACTCCTTTTGAACGCTTAGGACTGATTGTTTTGGGGCTATTTCTGTTGTGGTCTAATTGATAAATTATTTGAGTCTAAAGAAAGTTGTCACCAATCAAATACTCTGTAGATATTGTCTTATTTTCTTTTATAAGACAATATCTACAGAGTATTTGATTTTGGAGCATTTTGTATCTTATTTACGCAGATTTCTAATTTACAATATATGTCTATGGTGAATATTTAATGAATAAAAGCCATTGTCAAGGTGTCTGAGACACCGTGCATATTAATTGCATAATTAAATATGTCCGTATATTATGTTATTCATGATAAGTACATAACATATAAATAATCGAATGTAAACGAATTGAAAATTCGTAACGTTCTACCGCGAAGGATAAATTTGTATTTCCTAAAAAAAATGGAAGGTGAAAACATATCGCAATAAATATATCGCAAGTTGTTAGTTTTATGTTTGTAAACAGCATTCAACAGATTATTTTGGCTATAACGGATAAAAAATATAGTCAATTTAATATAAAATCTGGTATTTGAAATATAAGAAGAAAGAAAAACATCGAAATACAAATTTCACTAAAAAATACAAAAGCGCATGTGTTTACCAGAAAAGTGATATGAAACTTATAATTTAATTTTCCGAATTCATATTTAAAGTCATCCATCTGAGAAAAGTCATTGCCATTAGATTAAGACTTTTTAAAGCAATATTTTTGGTATTAAAATATCAAAGAGTCCGTTTTTAATAAATAAGTTTCAATAAAAGACATATTTGTATTTTCATTATTTTTCAAAGACATTAAATTTTCCTTAATTCAAAATTTTCAGAAGAGTCTAATTGAAGGAGCCAATTTATATGTATTTGTAGTTTAACAATTCAGTAATGAGACTGGATTGCACGAAATTAATATTTGGGAAGGGCAATTTACGATTTTTTAATGCTGTTTTAAAATTTTCAAATATAATATTATATTTACAGAACATCTTTAAGTTTTTTTTCAAATCAATTTTCAACTTTATTCAATTTTGAATTTACGGTATAATTTCAAATCATTGATTTGGATGTACATTTTTGATGCCATATAGATTATTTGTAACAATTTTTTTTAAAAAAAAATCAATATCTTTATCAATATTAAATGTTGCATGATGGAAGCATGCTATTTTAAGTCAAATACCATTTCCAAAAATTAACGATTCCATTTAATGATTTAATGATTTCGAAGATATATTGCTGAATAATAATTTCCAAATAAAAAAAACAAAATAAACTTCATCTTGATGTAATATTTATTCAACAAACTGATTCCGGATCAATTCATATATGCTTATAATATTTATTTCATCATTTATTATTTTCATCAAATGCTATTTCTTGCAGCTATCAATCTTTATTTATAAATATTACTAGCCGCCTTTGGCGACCAGCTGGTTCGCCATGAGTAATGCGTTCTAAAATTTTCAATTAAATCACATATTCATTAGCCTTGAAGTAATTCCGGGCATTAATTGGCCTGGCATTAATATTTTCTTTAAGATGAGGACGGAAAGTTCTAAAAGAGCACGTTTTCCTAATAATATTCTTTAATTTTATAAATCAGTCAGTTTTAATTATCGGTTATGCTTCCAAAATATAAAAAAATGGTTTTTTCGGTGATACCAAAATATTAAATATGTTTTTTTTTAAAAAGCGAAAAAGAGGAAAAATTATTGAATTAATGATACAGATATTGCAAACGATTATAGAAATCTGCCATTGAATCGGGATTTCAATGCATATCCTGTCTAAATTCAATCATGTTTACCGTAAATAAAGAGGATTTATGGAATAAATGATTTAGATATTGCAAACGATTAAAGAAGTCTTTGTTTTGCATTTATTTTTTAAGAAAACATTTTATATTTCTTTTATTTTATCCAGTCACGTGCTAAAAGTTGCATTTCTTTTGATTTATTTTGCGATGATAGTTTTTTTTTAAATTCGAACTTCCGGCATTCTTTTATTTTATCCAGTCACGTGCTAAAAACATGGTTAACATATTTCTTTAAAAATTCGTTAAAAATAGAAGCTTGCGTTATAAATTAAAAAATGATACCGTTGGAAAGCTTATTTTTTTATCTTTAAATTGATATAAAAATCATGTTTATGCAATAATATTTTTGGAAGTTATAGCAAAAAAACGTCGAAATTTTGCTTAAATTTTAATTAATTCAATTTCTAATTAAACATTCGAAAAAAAGGCTCCGAGTTGCACATTCCCGACCTCCAAGGTATACATGTACCAAATTTGGTAGCTGTAGGTCCAACGGTCTGGTCTGTACAGCGCCAACACACACACACAAACACACATTGAGCTTTATTATAAGTATAGATATAGATTACAAACTTGTAACTTTGTTTCTCAGTATGAATAGTCCCATCGGGAGAAAGACCGTTTAACGATAAGACTTGTCGGTGCTGATCGAAAGCCGCTTGAATGATATCAGGAATTGGTGACCATTTGGCTACAAAATGGATAATTGATTGAATCTTTGAGAATTTTATCAATTCGTCCATTAGAAACCAAGATATGACTGATTGAGCTTGAAGCTTCTAAGTCTTCCGAGAACTATAAAAGGCTTGCGCTCTAAAGCTGCGAGTCGTGGTGAATTATATTCAGAATCGCCGACAAGTAAAAAGTCTTTTACAAGAACAAGTATGTCCATAGCCTACTATACAACTTTCAACTCGTTAAATATTTTAATACCATTGTGAATAAATTTTACATACATTATTCATAAAATGAGTGTCATTATTATTAATATTTCAAATATATACCGTATGTTCATATATGTGTGTATAGGCAAATCGAAACTAATAATTCAGGTAATGTTTACAATTCACGGAGAAGGTGTTGGTAAAAACTGGGTGTCCCACAAGGTATGTATTGTCTAATTTTTACAAATATCTATACAGCACATCGTAACTAGTATTTTTATTTACAGCATATGGGATCCCCGATTATAATGTCTTAGTCCAATTAAAGTGTGAAGCTTTTGCCATGAAAACTTCAAGGAAAGAGAAGGAAAAAAAGTGAAAACCAATATTTATTGAGAATCTTCAATCTAACAGATTTTTGAAATGCCAACCGTTCGAACAAACAGCATGGAGTAGTCTGTAGTGTGTGTTCACGACTGCTTTGGGCAAAAAAAACCTTCCAAACCTCCTTGCCATCGGTTTCCGTTGTTAGTCTCAGGTCTTCTAGTGTTGAGTATTGTGTCTTTCAAACGTCTCCTTAAAAAAGGTCTCACGAGTTAAAATCTGGTGAGTAAGAAGGCTACTCTATACTATTGTATTTTCTCATAACGGAGTCTGTTGCTGTTGGCGAGAGTGAGTATCGAGCTTCGACCTTATGGTTATGACCACAAGACAAAAAGTAGCCCTTTGGTTTTGAGGTTGTTATCTGGGTTATAAATTTTTCACTGCAATACACCCCCTCTATTGAGTCAGAAGTGACACGAACGATATTTCTGTTGCTGCTTTTAATGTTGATATATTCGCTGTTGATTCTAATGCGCTGTAACCATCTTTATTGGCTGATTATTTTTCAGCTGCATTTTTTTTAATTTGTTGGCTGATTATTTATCAGCTTCATTTTATTTATTGGTTGATTATTTATCTATAATTTTTTATTCGATAAAGGTTGCCACAACAGCTGCATGAATATGGCGTTTTGTGTGTGTGTTTGTTCATCGTACTAGATCAGCAATGTTACTGTTGAGATAACGAGGATAGATTGCAAATTTAGGATTAATAAGCCAGATATCAATACTGATTGGCCACATTTGTTTTGTGGTTTAGTAATATGGCTACTAACCCTAAGGTTGCGAGTTATATCCTCTCTATTGTCAATAGTAACATTAAAGCTTCCACAACAAATAAAATCCCATCCGTCTGTCGTGAAAGTGTTACGGTTAGAGATCAAAGTTTCTCTGAGTGCTATAAGTGCTATCAATAATCGCTTATATTGCTTATGCCACTCAAAAATGAAATTCTACCGCCATTCAATACTTCAAAATAAGCTCCAACAGTTAAAATGGACCATTGGCTTCTTTGGCAGATAACAAACATCAAATAGTCAGCCTAAGTGGCGAAATGACCGAAGTATTGCATGGTGAAGATTTTCAATCATCCAGAACATCCAGATCTGTGTGTTAACACATACATGGTTTTTTAGTTTAGTTTAGTTATATTAACTTCCAGTTTCAAAGCAGCACGAGGGCTATTTTGGGACGGACTTCGTAATTTTGTACCACGGTCAAATGACGAGGAAGACACCTGAACTGGCACCCCCCTCTCCACACCACGCCACACCAGTGGGAGGACGTTTGGCCTGACTAATTTAACGTACTACAGACCCCCTCACACGACGGATCTTCGGTGGAATCGAGTCTCGAACCTGAAACCCTTCGATTCCGAAGCCGAGACATTACCACCAGGCCACCGCGGCCCAACACATCCATGGATATGAAAATGCTCCTCATCACTTAACCAAATCCATTTAAAATCAATTACAATCGCTACATTCAGCCTTATTAACCATCGTTCCTGCAAACTCAAACCTCCTTAAAATATCCAAATCACCCAATGGTGATTGATTTGAATTTTGTAAGGGAACAGAGTCGCATAGGAATCCCTTACAGAAGCTCCTTTCCTCTCATTGGTAACCACAAATTTACATAGTCACCTAGGGAAGCTTCCATGATGTTTAATCCTGGTATGCAACGTAATTTAGAATGCAAACTTCCGGATTCATAATTAACATTTTTAGTATAACAAGACTATGACAATATATTCGACTCCACATGTTATAAATCACAATATTCGTCTTTATGTGTTATTATTCAAATATAAAAATTAGACACTAAATATATTATGGGACATCATGTATTTATCTTTAATAACATCTCTCCTCTCATCCTCTCATCTAAAACATAAAACAAAGAGAAACAATATTTATTTTATCTTTTGCACAAATTTCGCAGCTATAAATACATTGAAGTGGAATGAGGTTCGTTTCTAATGAGCTTGATATGCCCATAGAATGTTCTTCACGGGAATCCCAGACAATGAAAAAGGAGATATTTTGTACTAAAAAAATAGGGGAAATATTTCTGCTTCTTTTCATGTTATTTTAATATTCATTTTCTATAAATTTATGTTTTGTATTCTGTGTAACTTAAAAAAACTGATATATTTTTAATTATTACAAATTAATTCTGATTGTTCAGTTTTTAGGCCACTTTTCCTTGAAGTATAAATTAATCTTCTTTGAACAATAATTAATATTATTCTATGAATTATGATAAGACTTTTCATAAATTCAACAATTTTTATTAATATTCCAATATTCTACTTGAGAGAATTATAAACTTTAAATAAATTCTTATTAACATATATTGCTGGCATTGCACATGGCAGTAAAATAGACTAATTTCAAATTTTAATAAATATGAATACCGACATAATAGGCAGGCCGCGGTAGCCTGGTTGGTAGAGCGTCAGTCTCGTAACCGAAAGGTCACGGGTTCTGACCTCGTCTTGGCCAAAGACCGCCGTGTTGGCTAATGGCAGTTGGGGCACGTTAAATAGGTCGAGACTGCAAAGTCCTCCAAGTTCCCATAACAAAACGATACCTCTGGGGGTACTGAATCAGGTATGAGTCGGTTTCTGATTTGGATCTAAATTCCGACTTGCTGATGGATGAATGAGTGCATGAATGAATTCGACCACCCCTAAAAAGGGTTGTGTCGTGTGTGTGAGCTAGAAGTCGGACTTCTGCCCTCTGGGTGCTCAGGGGTCTTTACCCTCAGAAGCTGTCGCACCCCCTTTCCGTGAAAAACACGGACACGACAACAACCGGCAAAATAAATATGAATACACATAATTTACCCGTGAATGCTAATTGTATTTGAAATAAAAGTCACAAATTTGTATTTTACTATGATTACACATAGATATTGTCACATTTGTTTACTTAATGATTATTTTTTATTATACAACTGTGATTAATCATATTATTTGTTATTATTATATTATTATTTATTATTATTATTTGTTGCTAAATAAGCTATTTTTCATCATATTATAAAAATTACATCATTATTCTATACGAAGAAATAAATATCCATCCGTTTATGTTTTATTAATTTAAAGGAAACTATTCTTATGTGTTACTACAAGTATCTTCCAGAAACAAAATCTAAAAGACGATAAGACAATTGTGAGAAATTATAAGGGATTGAACTAATTTTTCTTTTCTGCATATTTTTACCTTCCCTTGCATAAAAAATAATCTTTATTCAGAATACCTTAGAACTAATCAAGGATGGAAACAATCCTGTTTCTGCATGAGAAATTCGGGATTGAAACATAAATTGTAAGTATGTCCAAAAAGTTAGAATGTAAAGCTTATTCATGCATTACATAAGAATCAGGGATCTCTTCTTTCTTTGCATTGAGTAACATTTTGCTAAGAAGAAAATAAATTTGCTTACCGTATGTTTCTCAATACCTTTTGTGATCGGAATTTCAGTTACTCAGCAATTTAAATTTCGTGGGTTATAATAAAAGTGACTGAAATTTTCTCTCTTCTACGTTCTGCTGGTGATTTTATTTCGCTTGATTTCTTGGAAAGAATAGAATGAATTATCATTATTGATTCAGTGTCAACAAACCCTAATGAGGAAACAATTTATCCAAGTATGTACTTTCAATGGAATATTCAATGTAATAAAAAAATTTCAATATGTAAAAAATTCATATAATTCATGTAATTTGACAAAGAATTTGGGCTTAAATTTTTATTTATTTCGCAAATCAAATAACTTGGTTGCTTATTTAAAAAAATAGGCAACGAAATCTCTTTTATCGGGAAACTGTTATTATACAATAGGATGAAATAATTTTTCCTCCAATGAACCCAATGTACTTGTTGGAATTGAAGCCAAGAAAAAATCTATTACATTTTCAAAAGTTCCATTTTTCAATTCCTACAATTAGTTCACTCTCTTCCTATATATATATTCCTTTTTTATAAATACCTTGTTCAAATTTTAAATCGTTAATGAAATGCTTTTTATTCATCTACTCAAGTTTAAATACATTTTTAAAAACTTGTAGTGGATGAAACTTGATGTTAATACTGGTTTTTTAAAAAAAAATTAATCCATTAATTAAATTAAATTAATTTTTAATACCTTAAATTGAGTTTTAATAGCTTTTAAAGAAAATTGAACGCAGCAGGCAGAAGCTCAATCGTTAAAGTGCAAGGATTTTAGTATTTTTCACGTGGAAGTGAAGAATGCGAGTTCAATTCTTGTGGAAATCAGTAATTTTATTGTATAGAAAGCATCTAAAATAACATTTTTCTTTGTTGACCAAAGCAGTAATTGAATTAAAACAATTATATTATTTTTCTAATGCAATTTCAGCTTGATATCAATATTTATTCAATGAAAGAATAAACCTTGGGAAATATTTTTCGTGTTTACTGATCTGATACATCAAAAATGCCTTAATCATCCTTAAAAAGCAAAGTTATTTGATCAATGATAAAGGGTTGTTTTGAATTTCCAATGATCCACTATCTAGAACAGTTCATTTTCTTTGGTTTATAAAATTAGTGACTGGGATATATTCATTAAAAATTGATACATTTTTAAAAAAGCGGATACGCATTATCCAATCAATAATTATAAAATTTCAGTTGAATATTTTTTTCATTAAATATTCATTTCAATTAAATTCATAATAAACATTTCTTTGAAAGGGAAAGATTTTCGATTTTTTTGTAATTTATTATATTTATATAACCGTATTTTGAATAATTCTATTGATTCCCACTCCCTTTTTTAATCAAAATAATTTATTGAATTAATTTAGCTGTTAATACTGCGATTTTAAAGTTATCTCAAGTTGTATAAATATTTGAATTTATTTTAATTTTAAGGAAATTTATAACTGCGACAATATTAAAAATTTTGAGGTTAGATTTGATGTACATTCAATTAAAACTACGACATCCTTCCTATCTTTTTATGTAAAGCTATTTCAATGATTCGAAGATGCAAATAATAAAATAATTTTACCAAATGGACAATCACTTATTTTCAGATCTTAATTCATATGCAGGGCAGAATTATTTTATATTTTTACAATCGTAATTTTGTATTTTTTAAAAGAAATATTTAAAGCATCCTACTCCTATCTCACTAAGATAGAAAGTGTTCATATTCTTTTAATTTAGAAATATTTTCTGGCAGACGTTTGCTACTTCATAAGTAATATTTGACATCTCTGAATGTTATTTCTGACTGCTATTTAAAATTGTTCTTTTATGATTTGATTATGAAAAATGTATAAGTCAACACTATTTGTCACAATTAAATAGCAAAGAATCTTTTAACAGCACTTTACTTAGGCTGCCAATTATCTGTTTTACGACAAAATAATATTTTAGGTTAAATAAGACAATGTAACTTATAAGATTCAGGGAAGCATTAGCCCATTATTTTCATATTCGAATTCAATGTGTTTTAACTCAAATTCCTGAAACAAAATATGTAGTGTCCTAGAGTCATCGTTGAAATGCAAAAAGTACATTATTAAAAATAAAGTTAGAGGTGTCTCTTGTCATTAAGCTGGTAATTTGTTTTCTCTTACTGGTAATCGTCACCATTTTCGAACCTACTTAGTAACAAAGGAATACCTTTAGGATTAAACAAGCAAGTAATATTAAAAAATTCAATTCCTACTTAGGTGGACATTTTTTAAAAAATTTTAGCTACTTTTTATTAAATAAAATTTATTGATTTTCGCAACAATTGAACTCGCATTCTTCACTTTCACGTGAAAAATACTGAAATCCTTGAATTTTACAGATTTAGCTACAGCCTGTTGATTCAAATTTCCATTTCAAACTACTAAAGCTCATTCCAAATTTGAAAAATGATTATATATATAAAAATGATTATATAAATTTAATTATATATATATATATATATATATATATGTGTGTGTGTGTGTGTGTGTGAGTAGGAAGGATCTTAGAAAATTAATGAGAATACGAGATCTTACCAGCAATATAAAGGTTATTGAGAATACCTGAAAAGATTCACAGTAAGATTAATTTAAATAGTAATAATTTCCTATATCTGCAAAATTTACTTCGTGCATCTGATTTTTAGAATAAATATTGTACCATTGAATTTTCGCAATCATCTACAAAATCATCTATTTTCACATTATCTCTCAAACATGTAAAATGTAGTCCCAATATGTAAAAATACTAATTAATACTTCTAATAAGAACAAATGACTGGAAGTTATAAAACTTTCAACTTTAACTTATCTGAAAGGAAAGGGATATATTTTTTTTTCTATTTGAATACCGTTAAATATTCAAAGTATTTTATTTTTTAATTGCGCTTATATAATTGCGAAATCGAAAAATCAAAGAATTAGAAATAAAGAAAAAATATTCTTACTTCCAAATCTTCTTTTAGTTGTTACTTTGTAAGTTGAACTACACAGTATCAGTTCAGTTCAAAGAATGTAGATTAGATTCTCATGCATATATGTATGCAGTGATCGAAACTTTTTCACGTTTGCTGCATAAGCATTTCTGATTTCGAATATTTATGTAAATTTGGAAGTCCTCGGTCTAATGGTATTGGAATCCTGCTTGAAATTTCCAATGTTTAGGTTATTACTAACAAACAAACAAAAAAAAAAACGTGATTCACGTCAGAATACGTGCTGGTGAGAACAAACGGTATATTGGCTGTCATCTTTTTATTTCTGTATCATTGTTCCCTTGAAATGAAATGCAAATAACTAGTTATTTATATTTTGTGATTAAACCAAGGTTTTTCGTGTTTGAATGACAACCTTCAAAATGTAGATTTTGTTGAGGGTAGCTATCAATGAAAGATTATTCCTTCGGTTTTCTTATTACTATCAAATTAAATATTTTTTGAATGAAGGTTCATGGTACAGTTTAGAAGATTTTTATTTAAAAAAAATATTAACATTTCAAATAACTACTGATCAATTAGTTAGCAGCATTTTTAATTGACAATAAAAACTTACAAGGCATTTTAATGGTATTAAACTTTATTGAAAATAAACTACTTCGTACCATTACCAATGCTACCTAATTTATTTCGGATTGATTTTTTTATACACAGTACTTAAAAATCAAAAGCTCGAAGATTTCATTAAAGAGCTTTCAAGAAAATTAATCAATTATCCATTCAAATCCATCAATCAAGGAACAAATTAACTATGCCTACAGCAATGAAAAATATGACTTATTTCTACTTTATTGCTAAATGAACTTTGCCACTTAAACATCCATAGCTTCTTCTGAATTTTAAATTGTGGCTAAAGAACTGCTTCCATTTACAATTTACACCTTCAGTGCAATGAAGATCTCGGCTTCGGAACCTTGGGGTCTTAAGTTCGCTATCCGATTCAGCCAGACAACTGTTGTGTAAGCGGGTCTGGTGAAAGCTAAAGTAGTTTGGACCAAAAGTCCTTCCGCTGGTGTGGTTCGAAAAGTTGGTGATGTGGCGCTAGCTTAGGTGTCATCTACGATGAGCGGCTGATTACGGCTCAATATTATAAGGCCTATCCCCAAATAGTCCTATTATTGCTTTAAAATGGGACTTTAATACACTGATGGAAAAAAATCCCAACACCAAGAAAAAATTATTGTACAGTAATGAAATTTTAGGAATACATTTGTCTAGGTAACATATTTAATTGATTAAAGTTTCAAGATCACAGGTAGAGCCATTGGCGAGAAGAGCCATTTCAAATGTGAAATGTTGGTACATTAGTAACCGGTGTAACCGCCAGAATTTTGAATGCAAGCATACAAACGTGCATGCATTGTGTCATACAGGTGTCGGATATCAGTTTGTGGGATGGAGTTCAATGCCTGTTGCACTTGGGTGGTCAATGCAGGGACGGTTAATGCTAGTTGTGGAAGACGCTGGAGTTTTCGTCCAATGATGTCCCATACGTGCTGGATTGGAGAAAGATCTGGTGATCTAGCAGGCCAAGGCAACATGTCGACACACTGTAGAGCATGTTGGATCACAACAGCTGTATGTGGCGAGCGTTATGCTGTTGGAAAACACCCCCTTGAATGCTGTTCAGCACAACAGGTTGTATCACTAGACTGACGCACAAATTTGAAGTCAGGGTGCGTGGGATAACCACGAGAGTGCTCCTTCTGTCATACAAAATTGCTCCCCAGACCATAACTCCAGGAGTAGGCCCTGTGTGTCTAGGCCGCAGGCAGGTCACTAGCAGGCGTTCACCTGGCCTCCTTCTAACCAACAAACGGCTATCACTGCGACCAAGGCAGAACCGGCTTTCGTCAGAAAACACAGCAGATCTCCACTCCGTCCTCCAATGAGCTCTAGCTTGACACCACTCATGTCGCAAACGGCAGTGGTTTGGAGCCAGTGGAATGCACTGTACAGGGCGGCTGGCTTTGAACTGTCCTTGAAGTAACCGATTTGTAACAGTTCGTTGTGTCACTGTGGTGCCAACTGCAGCTCGAATTTCTGCTGCAGACGCAGTACGATTAACCACAGCCATACGCCGAATACGACGGTCTTCCCTCTCAGTAGTACCACGTGGCCGCCCGGGACCTGGTCTTCTTGAGACACTACCTTCCTTTGACCCTTGCCGCTAATACTCATACACATTGGATATTCCTGCCAAGTCTTTCAACAATATCGCGGAAAGAAAACCCACCTTCTCGTAGCCCTACAACACGACCTCGTTCAAACTCAGTGAGCTGTTGATAATGGCTTCTTCGTCTTCTCAGAGACATCCTTGACTAACATTAACCCACTACGTCAAATCTCAACTGTAAATAACGATCACGAAACTTACAGCGCTTATTTAAAGCAAACCTCATTTGCATGATCAAAGTGTCGCTACTAGCGCCACACTTACGCGCGTAGCTCGAAATTTGAATCGACGTCATCTTTCAGATGTATAAACACGCCTACCAAATTTCGTTTATCTAGCACAGCTTCTTCCTAGTGTTGGGATTTTTTTCCATTAGTGTATTACTAAACAAACCAAATATTTTCTACCCAGCTAGCGCATATTTGGTATAATACTTCTGTTTCTGTATTCTGCTATTAACTACTTTAAAATGAATCGAAGGGTCTAGACATTAAGGTTCCGCATATCTAAATCAGACAAATTGATTAAAAATATGACTACTTTCCTAAATTCAACGAAAATTTATTAGCAATACATAGGAAACGCTTTAAAAGTTTGTAAGTTTTAAGGTTATCCATCCATTATTATTTATATTTTTAATTAATTGTTTTTTTACAATAATGGCTCAAGAGTTTACAGAACATTTTTGTAAATAAAAAAATGCAGTTTATTCCCACGTGTGTCGAAAAAAGTCAATGAGTCCAGCAAGATTTTGTTTTAAACATATATCTGCAATTTTGATTTCATAGTTTTAATATAAAGTTAGCAAACTAATTAAAATACTTGTTATAGTGCATTATAATTATTATAATGTAAAGGAAGTAAACCAAAAAAACTTGTTATTGTACATTATTGTTATTATAATGTAAAGCAAAAAAAATGAATAATGCTTCATGCTATTGCGAATTATATTCATTGCCTTCCATAAATAATTGGGTGCCATAATATTGCCTCCATAAATATTGCCCTCCATAATAATGACACCACACCCATAAATAATTGGGTGTGGTGTCATAGATCCCAGAGCTATATATACATGGCCAGCCACTGGAGTGCGGTGGTGTTCGACCGAGTAGACCTGAACTGAGAGGTCTGGAAGAAGAGTCCTGAGCGGTGAAGTAACCGGGAGAATACCGAAGCAACGAAGGAGTGCTGTTTTGCGTAGTCAGTCATCGTGTGTTATAGCCCGTTTTGTCGTCGTCATAAAAGGATTCCTTTTGTTCTCTTAGAATAATTATATATTGGGGAGAGGGTCTTTAGCAACTTTGTAGAAATCTTTCTTTCGTTTTCAATGACACTTTAAAGAAGCACTTTAGCGTCGAACAAGTAACTGATAATTGTTCAACAAATGGGCAGAACAACAGCATAATTCTAATTGTTATATAGATATATCAGAAAAAATGACTAAGATCAGGAGAATTTTATCTTTTAAATATCATAAACAACCCAAATAGCGTTGCTTTTACAAATGTCCAATTTATAAGAAAATTTTAAATTTTGTTCTTGCTCGTGAGTTTTGAAAAATATATCTAAAGTTTTTAACTAAAAGAAAAAAATATATATGAAATAAATAAAATCTTGTATTTATACCTACGATAATTTTTTTTCGATATATTTTAAATTATAGGTTTCATTATAATATCTAGCTCAATGAAAAAAAAAAAAAAAAAAACTACATTCAAATCAAAAGCAATGTTTTTTAAACAAATTACAAGTGCTTTCTATTCAATAAGTTATTTCAGAGCTCCTGTCAACAAAATAAGCCAGAATATTATTATATACGAAACACATAATAACGGAGAGTTAAAATATCCTTATTTCTAAGAATCTTATTGTATGGTTTTGTTTTTTAAGTATACGACTTCGAGGCAAGGAGTTTTTAAATTGTCTTTAAGGTTGGTGGATTTATTCACCATTATGAAGAAGGAGATTCTTTCATCATTATTATCCCTATTATGTCATCATATTTTATACTCAAAGTAGATGATCATCATTGCCAAGAAAATCTGATAGAGCACAGTAATTTATCTGTCTGGCTACATCTAATTTTTAACTTAATGCGTTTTGGAAAATGGGCAAGCTAAAACTATTATCTGTTTTATTCTTTTAATTGCAAACCTTTAAAAAGGGAGAAAGCAACTCTGTGAATGTCTGGAAATTGGGTTGTTGGAGTAACAGAAGGGAATGTATATATATATTTTTAGAGAAACAAAATTTCGAAAAGGTGAAAAATACAAAACTGTACTTTTCTCTCTGCTTTTATCAGTTGGAGTATCAAAAGGAAAGCATGAAGCTCCTTTCTTCTAAGTTTTATTTTATATATAAGTAAATGTTTGATTTTTAAACGCAATAATATTTGGAAAAGTCTGACTGTAAGCTCTAATATTTATCTAAACAAAAGACAAATTATCTAACAAAAAGTCAATGAGTCCAGCAAGATTTTGTTTTAAACATATATCTGCAATTTTGATTTCATAGTTTTAATATAAAGTTAGCAAACTAATTAAAATACTTGTTATAGTGCATTATAATTATTATAATGTAAAGGAAGTAAACCAAAAAAAACTTGTTATTGTACATTATTGTTATTATAATGTAAAGCAAAAAAAGCTTATTAAACTAAATATGCAAAATAAAAAATTATTTGTGTATCGAGTTTTCCTGACAGATCCCCGCAATAAATCTTTCACAAATTCCTCCAAGTCGAGACAATACAATTTGGGGGGGGGGGCTGGACCAGATGTGATTGCTCTTTGATCAAAGTCTTAATTACGATCTTCGAATGAAGGAATGAAATGTCTGAATGAGGTTTGCATCATGGATAGGGCAGTACCGTGTTAGTATTTAAAACATGTTCTTGGACTTAGATGGAATTACTGAAACAAGAGTAGCAGTAGCTCAGCTTAAAATAGTTGACTTCGTCAGCGGGGTTGCTAGCTTTTTCTTTGCTAGTATTTAAAGCGAATTTTATTCCTATCTCCACAATTCTGGCTGCTAACTTTTTTGCTATTTATTTAGCATCTCCCGATTAATAGAGCATTAGGTTCACTTCCTTCAGGTTGAGAATTCAAACTCTGTCGACCGAAGACTCTCCGTGCACAAGGTGATTGATAAATTTATTGTAGCCACAAAGACTTCCAGGTCAAGACTAACCAATAAGGTACTACATCAGAGGTGATTGTTCTCTGATTGAGGTCTAAATTACTATATATGGATTAAATGTATGAATGAAATCTGCCCCGTGGAAATGTTGTGCAGCATGAATAGCAAAGGCCTAATTTTGACGATACATGTACTACTGATTCAACAGATGCTAAAACTGAGATAACCTTTTCAAGGGCCAAGGGAAGTATGCTTTCCACCAAATTTATCAATTTTTGTATGAAAGTATGCAGGTTAGCCTAAATTCTAAAAGTTTTTCAATAAGATATAAAGTTGTATAATTTAGTCTCTAATCTTACCCAAAATGGAAGTGTCTTCATTTGTCAATTAATTATTAATTAACCAAATTCATTACCAAATCATAGGAAATTTCTTTCTATATGACTAGAAAAAAATTGCCTATGAA
>JAPMOQ010028548.1:622882-642596 GCA_026543055.1 Argiope trifasciata | reverse complement strand
TATATATACATTACAAAACTGATTTATTCCTCCATAAAGGTTGAGAATAGTATAACTATGGGTTATTTACCTCGTTAGAAATTCATCGTTAGCCGTTTTCGTGTGGAAAAAGTTAATAAAGAGTTTTACAAATCTGATTACAAATATGCGAATTATCACTAATGTACTTTTCAATATGTATTGGGTATCTAATTAATTATTAATTTGAGAATAGTGTGTAACTTTAAATATTATAAAATAAAGAACTTTTCATTCATTTCCTACCCGCATGTATTTTGGATATTTTGTTAGCATACCATTCAAGAGCATATAACATATGAGAACCAATAAAGAAACTTTTTCGTAAATTTTCAAGTCAGTGAAGAAAATGTATGACAGTCAACATTGATCAGAATCTATTTCTTGGATGGAAGGAATATTTCTCTGTTGGATGTAATTTTCTCGAGGTTCTTCAATTCTCACCAAATTCTCATTGCAGTTATACAATTGAATGCAGATAAACTGGTCCAAAACAGAAATAACACCACTGCATAACGACTGTTGCTACAAACATCAGATATAGAAATGAGACTGTTTATACTGTAATACATTGTGTTTTTATGTTGTTGTTATTTATGGCACTTTACAAGCCCATTGCAGATACTGTCAGCGATTTAAGCCGAAATGGGTGCCTCTTGTTATTTCAGCAGCTCAAACTATGCCCAAGATTACAACTTAGCTACTTCATGCTTCACATTCGCTTTTACGACCCTTTTTAGAGGAGATCACATTCGCAAAACTCACAGATAGAATACAGAAGAAAAACCATACCCAAATCGGGACTCGAACCTGGGATCCCCCCCCCAGATTACGGAGAAGACACGCCCCCTCCCCTATGCCAAGCTTGTGTGTTTATTCAAATGAGTTTATAAAAACATCAAGAAAGACAAACAGAAATAATATTTTTATTAATTTTCTAAATTTCTAGGAATTTGACACAATTTTGAATTGTTTTATTGATGCATTTTTTAAGCATATTGCATAGTAATACATTTGGCGACAAGGCAATATACAATAAACTCAAACGTGTAAGTGCAATACAAATGGAATTCCTTCTGTATGGATATAATGCAAAGATTAGAATGAGGCTTTAAGAGGCTTTATAATTAAATAGCATATTTTTATTGGATGCATAGAACGTATAAAAAACTGGCAATAGTAAATATTATACTCATAAGAACTCCGCCAGTAGCACAAATGTAACATCTATTTTTATCACTGAACTAAGGAATGGTAAAAAAAAAGTTGATAGACGATCTAAATACTTCAAAATATAATTGAATTTGTTCAAATGAGCAGATATAGATTTTAATTGAAGGAAAGATAGCCGGATGTAGATTATATCAGCAAAAACATAAAACTTCCAGCTATAGAAATAGCTTCTAAGAAATGAAGGACTGAAAGTAATATGATCACATTGTCACTGAAAATATACATTATTATTATTGCTTGTAGGCATTCTTCAAAGTTAAAAAAATAAGGATGAAAGTATTGTAGAGATTCTAAATAAATAAAATAAACATACAAAACTCATGACTTTATTCAAAAATGCTTGCAACATATATAAATTTAAATCCAATCCTCTCCATTATCTTATCTATGTATCAATATACATATATTTCAATTCTAGAAAAGGATTTTTCAAACACACAACAAAAAATTAAGATGCTTTCGAAATGAAATTTTAAAATGCTTTTCTGTTTTTCTATGTTTTTACACTTTTTAATTATTTTCTAAATCTTTCAGTAGTAATATTACAGAATATAATGATAAAGAATAAATTTATGTAACTTTTTACTATCGTATATTTTTGGATTTTATAATCTTAAATAAGCTTTAAAATACACAACACTATGTCCAGTCATTTTTTAAAAAGAAAAACATGAGTCAAAGAGTGCCGAAACAGACATATCCTTTTATTAAAAAATGTTAAAAAAAATAATAATTTAGCTAAAATTCTTTTTTAAAAATTTCATTTCTAATGAAGTGCATTGGCTAATGCTAGATTCTGGGCTTAAATCTTTGTATAAAAATATTTACTCAATCAATAATTCTCAATTTGTTAAAAAAATCAATAAAATGTAATCTTTTGAACTACAGAAGTCTTTGAAGTCTTTACTTTTAATAGTAAGAAATATTGCAAGAAAGTAGTAATATCAATCGATTGGTATAAATACATTAAGGATGTAAAGGATACACTTACTGTTTATTTTATTTTTTATATTTCCATTAACTGGATGTTATTTATTTTATTATATTTATATGAAGATTTTGTGCATCATATAAAATTCTTAAAATGTTTGATTGATAAGTAAAAAGCTTGTCAATTATTTTGAAAGTCTGTTCCTCCATCTTCTTAATGAATTTTTGATGGAACTTCTTAAAAGATTTTTTTCTTTATTTGCAAACCATATTTTCGAGATTGTTGTCAGGAATATGTTACTGATATATGCATTTCAGCTAGAAAGAAACAATGGTGATTAAAGAGATTGAATTTTGATTTTCCTTCTTCTTTACAAAAACAACATGATGAACATTTCTTCTTTACAATAAACAAAAATTGAGATTTGAACTTTTTTTTTAAATTGCTTCTTGAAATTTGGGCAAATATTTTCTTCATTCAAATTTATGCTCCCTAAAATGGCAATTAAAAGGGAGAAATGTAATAGATATATGAAATTATAAGCTACTTTTCTTGTATAACTATTACCATACCAGTGAATAACTTTAGAAAATAGAGGCAATTATGAAAATAGAAACTAATAATTTTTTAGCGCTAAAGAAGCCAGTCCTTCATTAATAATATATACTTAGTCTTGAGCTTGTAATTATATCTCACAATAACCTTTATATAGTTCTAATAAGTCGAAGAATAGTTGTAACATCCAAGTACTCGCTGAGACACTAAACCTGGTTTGGATTTAAAAAAATCCTTTCACGTGTATTATTTTTAAAGTTAAAGCTACTTTTGAAGAAATTATCACGATATGCAAAATTCTTTTATCCTACAAAATCTCTATAACTTACTTTCAATTAAAAACAATAATATGAGCTGAACAGATGATTTTTGAATATGCAGAATATTTGATACATTCAAGTACTCGTTGATACACTAAGCCTTCTTTGGCTTAAAAAATCGTTTCACATGTAATATTTTTAAAGTTAAAACTACTTTTGGAGAGAGTATCGCGATACGAAAATTCTTTTATCATTCAAAATCTCTATAACTTACTTTCAATTAAAAACGATTATATAAGCGGGATAGATGATTTTTTTATAACCAAAGGGATTAATACCTATAAGATTTCATAATGAATCATAATCATATCACAGATTATGTTATCTTTGCTTTTAAGACCACTTAAATACCCACCATTAAAAGAAAAATCAAGGGATCTATTAAAATTGTAAAAAAAAGTTAAAGAAATAGTTGTAAAGTATATGAGTACTGCTAATAATTACGAAGAATTTACTAAGTAACCGGATATTTAATGCATTTTTATTCATTCATAAATTAAATTATTCTTTCTGATGACTTTCTCAAGAGCAAAAGATCATTGAATTCGAACTAGTAGCTTAAAAAGAGACAGATGTACATACATATATTCGTAATAGCTACACTTAATTTTATTTATACTATGATGGCATGGCTAGGATAAATAAAATCTTTAACCTTTGTTGATAAATTTTAGAAATATTTCTGGTTTTCGATCTAGTCTAACTTTTCGATTTAAAAATTAATGCTTATAAAATATTTTAGCATTTAAAAATTCATTATAGTGATTCATGCATCACATTAATGGCGCTATCTTTTTTTTACGTTCTCAAAAATATTAAACTAATAAAATCATATAAAAATTAAAATAATGCATGGATCACAATATTGACTATAATATTTTTTTTCTCCGATTAGGGGAAAAATGAATACAAAATTGGAGACTAAGAAAAAGAAAATATACGAATCTTTTATCAAATTCGTTCACCCTTCAAAAAACCTCCATCCTTTTTACTGTAAAAATTTTCAAGCTTGGACAGGAATATATGATAAGTAATTCTAAAATTTATAATTAAAATGCCCAATCATGAACAAATTGTTAATATTTTACGTGTTGAAACATTTAAAAAGTTTTTTCATTCCTAAAATTATTCGAATATATTCTCATACTAATGTGGATAAGAAACTCATATAGTCAAAATAATAATTTTACTTAATTTTCAATTTTCGACAATTTTTTACTGAAAAAGAAGAAGGAAAAAATATGTTTACTAACATATAATGATCTTATTGAAAAATATTTATTAATTTTGTCTCAAAGAATTACAATAACTTATTCCAACTCATTTTTTCTCGAAATGGTATACATGAAAAGCTTTTCAACTCTTTATAGCTGTTACTTCCTTTGTTTTGATCTCACCAAAAATATAATTTAAACTGCTTGCTTCTTTCTAATGAGAGAAACTTCACAAGTAACAAGAGAATGTTAATCACATTCAGCATCTTTGTAATAAATCAGGGAAATCATACAGTTTTCTTTTAAAATGTGAATAAGGGAAAAATACTATGAACACATTAAAAAGGTCGAGATAGATTGGTTAGTAGTGTAATGATTCAGCTTCTTCCCGGTCTGACCATGGCGGTTTCTTTTTTTTCACACGCCCCATAATTGCGATATCCAGACTGGTATCTTCAATGGTTACGTTTTATGGCGATGTAATTGCTTACAGATGGACAGGTGGAGAACTCTTCTTCTAGGAACGGACATCTAGCCCTTTAGAGGAATTCCATATAAAGGACCACCCGTGCACCAATCGTGTCTGCGACACAGATGTGCAGCCTGCTTTGTTTTCCGTTGTGAACATTCCTGAATACTCCACAAACATTCCTGCGGTCAACTGTAGACCAGTGAAGTTTTTGCTGAATGACGATTGGAGAATAGGCAGCCCAAATACTTCAATGTGGATGAAAGGTGGAGTCCAAGGAAGGGAGAAAAGGCGAGGGTTTTGGAGAGAGAAAGAGGAGACGAGGAGTTTTTGTGAAGAGGTCGAGAGGAGATCGGTGAAAAGCCGAGCGTTCGAGAGAAGATTCCACCCAAGGAATTCGGTGGATTTCTGGAGCAGAACCTTGTACCAGCTCGAGACACTGACGGCTGGTTAGCTGTTCTCGTGAGTTTCTCAGAATTTTTTCAAGGAACTATTCTTGTGGTGTTCCACATGGAGTTTTCATTTAACCTAGATGATAAATAGTATTTTTTCTGTAAATTAAAGCTGTAAATAAAGTAATTTGATTAAAACGTTATCCTTTATTTGATCGGTCCAGATCGAGACGTTACAGTTGAGCGCTGGACTCGAATTCATTAGGTTGCGAGTTCAAATCAACCGACCAAAAAATCTCCGTGTGCCTGGTGCGTATATAAATCTGTCGTGATCACAAATTCGTCGATGTCGAGATTAATACCATTAGGAGTGATGGTTGAGAGGTGACTGGTCTCTAATCCAGGTCTAAATTACAATCTGTGGATGAGTGAATGTAATGTATGAATGAAGTCCACCCCTTTAAAAGGATTGTTATGCTTGAGTAACTAACTGGTACTCTTGGCCCTAGATGGTGTTATTGGAAATCCCGAAAAATTTGCATTAAATCGCAATAGCCCGATGTCATTAGAAATCACAATAACAACACATTAAAAAGTAGCAACAGCCATGATAATAGGAAGCTTAAATTTCGTTACACGGTGATTTTCCTATGAAATAAATGCTATTGTCTAGGTGTGTTCTAATGTAAAGAGGGACGTAAATTCTATCTACGTTTGAATATTTTAAGGCTGTGGCCAGCCTAAAGGGTAGCACGAGTTCCCTGTGATCTGGGCGCCTTGAGGTCTAGTCCAGATTTCGGGCATGGTAGTTTTTCTTCTGTGTTTCAACCTCCGAGGTGGGGCACCTAGTAATTGAGGATGAGATATTTCCAGCATGATGGTTGGATATCCCCAACCCGGTTGGAACAGAAAAAGTGTGGAATCTGATTTCTTCCATCAATGACTGGACATACACCCCACGTGGCGGTTTGCACCATGGCCTTTGATCGTCCTTAGGATTCAACCACAGTTCCCGCTGTTGTTGCAGCAACATTGTTCCGGTCAGTCAGTATTTATGAGTGCCTTTGGACTGGGCGGAGAGTCAGTAATATGGCTTATTTTGTGTTCTATCTGTGAGATATGTGAGCGTGCCCTCTTATAAAAAGGGGTTATGCAAGCGAATGCGAATCATGGATTATCTCTTGGCCCTAATTGGCACCCTTGGAAAAAAAAGATTCACTCACTCGGCTTAAGACACTGATAGATCTATCAATGGATTTGCAAAGTGCCATAAGTATCAACGTCAACCAGTTTGTTGAAAAATTAATAAATATTATCTTTTTAACGATATTAAATTTCTTTTTAATTATTTGTAATATGAATACAGAAATAGAAAAAAATGATGCACATAAATTAATGTTTATTTGAAGAAAATACGTATTTAAGATAGAAAATGGATATGATTTTAAAACTTAAGGACATGTCATTTGCGGATTTGCCTGCATTCCATTAAAAAGCACACAATACGTCAGAACTGTTCCCAGAGTCCCGATAATAAAACTTCTCTTTATTGGAACTATTTTCCAGGCAGTTAAAGATATATAGTTATTATCATTGAAAAGAATATATTTTTGTGAAGGAATAAGTTTTTCTTTACTGGATGCATATTTTTTGAGTCTTTCCAAAATGCTTTCACTAGATTCATGCACCATTGTTCCTGCAGTCGCCATAACAACGAATGCAGAATAACTGGTTCCAAACAGAAGCCATACAGCAACATAATCACTCATAAAGCAAGATTGTATGGGTCGAATGACATTGTTTACGCCGAAGTACATGGTACAAGCATTGAAAAGAGTTGAAAGAAACATCGAAAATGACAGCTGATCATCAATATTTTGAATTAGGTTCCTTATAACTTCATAAAATTTAAGATTTTCATCAAGTTGCAAAACCTTTTTTAATAAAAAATGTTGCAACAAGCAATGCAATTGACTACACAGATGTGTGTAAAATACTGCAAATGTGTGAAAGGGCAGAAACAAAAACAGAAATTCTCCTAGTGCGTGAAGCAATGCTAATATAATCTTAGAATGGATCTGGGAAATGGTGTAATTAAATGTCATATATTTATTCATTCTATAAAACGTGACAGAATTGCAGAGGCAGACAATAATGTGGGTTAGAATTCCAAAAACATTCCAAATAATGATCCATTTTCTTGTTCTGTCTATAATTCTAAGATCGGACATCTTTGATATGCATTCTAATCGATACAAAATTCCTTTAAGATTATTTAAGCGAGTTGATAAATCCTTTCTTAGAAGAAAGGATAGCAATAACGCGAATGCCCCAGTGAAAAACACAAAATTTTCGTAAATATTAACTACTAATGAGATGCTCACAATTAGGAGATATACTGTCATCGCTGTGCTGAAACTGCGTATAATGAATGCTATAGCTTTATCACTTAATTTTTTGGATTGTGATGAAAATATTGCAGATGCGGTGAACTGGAGAAATAACCATTTAAAATGCATTATGTTAGTTTTCTTTCCTGTAGTGCTTTCAGCAAATTTCATTTCCATTTTCATAAGTCTAGTTGCCGCTTCTCTTTCTGCTAGTTATCTAGCATCTCTTGGCTGTAGGGTGTTATATTTGGATCCCTCGGTTTGTGAGCTCAAACCCACCGGCTGAACACTCTCCATGTTCATGGTAGTTAGTGCACGTTTAAATCTACTGGAGCCATAAAAACCTCCAAATTGGGACAATATCATTCAACTAGAGATAATCGTTCTCTGATTTAAGTCCTATCCCATGAAAAACGCTGTGAAGCGGGGATATCTAAGACGTACTCTTGGCCCTAGATGGCGCTAATGAAACAAATGATTCTGAAATTCGGCTTAAACATTTTCAGATGTCTTTTCTATGACAAGTTGCATCTGCAACATTAACATATATCATCTTTCAAGCCGAAAATATAGCAAGACAACGAAAGTAAATATATGAACTTGATAAAACTTAGTGTTTAAAACAACTTTCTGATTTTCTATAATTTACATAATAGTGTATTTGACCACATAATCTAAAAAAATATATAAATCAACTACAAATTCAAATCAATATGGTAGCTATAATACAAATGAATGATTTACAAAAGTTATAATTGGCTTATTGTTACTTTTATATGTACCAGTAAAAAATCTGAAATCGAGTCTTAGTCATTCACAGTAATCCAGCCAGTAATGAAATCAGTCCATAGTAATCATTTTTCTAATATAGTTACTAACAGAATGGTATAAAATTGGCTTTCTATGACCTTAATAAAAATATCAGTTATTTTTTAACCTACAAGGAGTTGCAAATAGATTGATAGAAAAGAATGTCATTATAAAATTAATTTTTTCGCCTTTATCTTCTTTTCATTATAAGGTATCTTTTGTCAAAAAATATTAGAGCGATCAATCATTTGTGATGTAAGAGTGAAAAGATAAGACACCGAATTTTCTGAAATCAATTAAAGATGTATACTGAAATCGATCCATTTCAAAAATCATTAACGATACAAAGCAGGTATTTCTTTGCTTCATATTGATGATCAATATATTTCAAGAAACTTTGAATGTATTATTTGGCGAATAAGTATCAAGTTTTACAATTCATTATTTGTTTTTTTTTTGTTAATAATGCATACAGAGTGAGTGGTGTTGTACTAATACTATTAATAATACAAAAGATAATGCAAGCAATACTTCAGGAAATGATGTATCAAATACAGAAAGTAAACAAGTAAGGAGTGTAAAAACTGTAAATGCTTTTTTTTGTTTTATTATAGCTTTATTACTAATTCTGAAAATAACAATAAAATCGGAGTTAATATGTAAGCATATTATTGACAGACCACTGGTCTACTCTTTGGTTCTTACATTTCTACTTGGCAAGAACCCCATTCAATTCTTATAACTCGCACCAATATTTATAATCTTGATTCTAATATCTGTTGTTAGAGTGTGAAATGAAATGGATATTTTATAGAATTTGTAAAAATGGCAGTTGCTTTTAAATACTCTGGAAAAAATCCCACTTTGAATTGAAAATTTAATTGAATTGTCAAGAAATAATAATTTATCGATGAGTTCCAAACTTACCTAAAATAACCAAATTAATTCTTAAAGGGTTTAAACGATCAGTATTCGTTTGATAAAAGAAAAAAAAAAGACACAAAGTCGGATTTTTGGAACGTCAACTAAATTATCAATATTTAACATTATTCCGATTTAGAAATAGTAAGTGATACAAAAAATTATCTTATTTTTATATTTATAATTTTAAAAAAAATCGAAACTTCTTTACAGTTTTTCACTTGTGAATGAATATCGTATTTCACGATGTTCTGTGTCTTATTTAGCATTCATTACATAAAAACTAATATAAGTAATTCCCATTGATAAGACAATTTTTTTATAATTAATATTATCTATAATATATAATAGTTTGATACAACATTAAAAAAATTTTATGTTTCAGCTGATAATATCAATAAGAATTCCTCTCCTCTCTTCTAAATAATCCAATCTATAATGAGTGAACTTATACAACTGAATCAATGATCATCAATTAGCTCGAAAATGCATGACATTTTTCATATTTTTTTTAAAAAGCGTGTTTTTAATAGCTTCATATAATTTAAGAAAATAATTTTTTAAAAATAAACTGTATTTACGTAAAGTTTAAAATAGAATGCTAAAATGTGCCATATATTATAATTTTAAACATGCACATATCCCAAATACAAAATTCTGTGATTCTGAATAAAATAAAAGTCTCTTTTTGCCGATATATTTTTTTACAATGCAATATAGACTTTTCTACATCTGTTTATGAAGAAAATATTCCAAATGTTTATTGTCACCCGTTGTAATAGATATATGAAACTTCCAAAATGAAATTAAAACAAGCAGAAATTATATATATAATGAAATACTTTAAACGATAAGTAATAATCAAAATTTTTTCAGGCAGTTTATATACAATATCTAAAAAAACAAAAAAAAAATGCATATATGTTACTGTTGAGGCAATAAAAAAAAGAATTGAATCTCGGTATCCCCAAATCCTTTTTCAATTCCTACTATCAGGACACACTCTCCTATATATATTTATTTATATATCTCGTTCAAATTTTATTTTATTTTATTTATATATATTTTATAAATTTCTTTTACACGTGTTTGGATCTGAAAAACAGACATGACAGGATTGTTTACTTTCCTTGGTGCATTAAAAATTCTTCAATAACTTATTAAAAAAATAAAGCTACAACTCGAACATTTTGCAGGCACATTCAGAAAGAGTCAGCTTACAGGGCTATGAGCCATATAAAATGAGCCAATTCAAAAGAAATCGATTTTTTGATATTTTTTCTAGTATTTTGTCTCCTAAATTAAATATGATTATTTTTTAAGGCTTTAAATAGAATTTTAGTAGTTTGTAATGAGATTTGGAATTTATAGACAATAGCTCAATCCATAAAATGCAAGAATTTCAGTAGATTTCAGTTCTTGCAAAAAAATCAATTATTTTAATACTTAATAATTTTTTGATAATTATTCAATAAAAAGTAAATAATTTTTTTTTCTTTTTGGACCTAATTAGTAATTGAGCTAATTTTTTGCATATTATTTGCTTCAATTCCTACTATAAGTTCACACTCTTAATATATATATATATTCTTATATACCGTGTTCGAATTTTCAGTCGTTAATAAAATACTTTTTATTCATTTATTCCAGTTGACGTACATTTTTAAACTTATAATGGATGTCACTTGATGTTAATACAGATTTTTTTCCAAATACCAATTTATTAAGATGACGCAATACTTCAAAAATATTTTTTAAATTTGAATGTTTAGAATTATATTTTACTTTTATTTTAGGAAAAATAGTACTCTATAATTCTCCCATAATTCTTTATGAAAAAAAAAAAATAGAACTTTTTAAGATACTACATTTTCCATACTACATAAAACTTAGTATGGATTTCTTTCTGACAACAGTGTTGACATTTTTATAATTCTGTTATTGTTAAAAAATCTGAAAAATGCTGAATTTCTTCCTTTGGACAATTTAAAAATAATTATTATCCACCTTAATGCTAATTCCATACTAGGTTTTAAAAAATATATATTTCTGAACCTTCTCAAAAATTTTACACCCATAACCCCCCTTGAACCACTTTTTTTACACTTTTTTTTTGAAAAAATTGCAAATAAAATCATCAATTTCTTCATTTTATTATCAAACATAAGGAAACAAAACAAAATATGTAGGTTTTAAGTTGAGTTTTTTATTAGTGGGAAAGCATTTAGTTTTTATATTAGTTTACTATCCCGAATTATCTTGGGCAAATATTAGTCTTTCTATGTTAGTTTTTGAAATAAGGGACAGTACAAAATGAAACTTGAGATTCTTTACACTGGTATCTTGTCTCTTTTCTTACTGGTTTGCCTCTGAAATCTCTTTTACGTGAGCATAGAGTATACTGTCTCGTTGGATTTGATTTCTTTTCAATAGCAGGAATCACTATCTGAAAAATCTTCTATTTCGCTATCTTGAATCATCGCCATTATTTTATACTTTTTCAACGTAGCTATACTTCTTTATACATTTCTAATCCATAAGCAGTCGTGTACTCTACAATAGGGAAAACATACAGAAGCAGACTTGTCTATATCTATACTTATAATAAAGCTCAATGTGTGTGTGTGTGTGTGTGCGTGTGTGTGTGTTGGCGCTGTACAGACCAGACCGTTGGACCTACAGCTACCAAATTTGGTACATGTATACCTTTGAGGTCCGGAATGTGCACCTCGGAGCCCTTTTTTCGAATTTTTAATTAGAATTTGAATTAATTAAAATTTAAGCGAAATTTCGACGTTTTTCCGCTATAACTTCCGAAAATATTATCGGATAAACATGATTTTAACATCAATTTAATGATAAAAAAATTAGCTTTCTAATAGTATCAGTATTTTAACATTTAACTTAAGCTTCTATTTGTAATGAATTTTTAAAGAAGCATTTCAACAATATATTTCGGACAAAACAATAAAATTTAATCTGCAGGAGCACGTTACGAGTGGAAGGGGAAAAATTATCTTTTATCAATAGGTTGCCATCAGATAGATAAAAACTCAAATTAAAAAAATAAATAATTATTGCAAATTAAACATTTAAAAATGCCATTTTCAGCACGTGTCTGCATGAAATGAAATAAATATGAAATATGTTTTTTCTTTTTAAAAAAAAGAAAATGCAAAGAATTTTTTTGTGACTTTTACTATATTATTAATTAAATAAATCAGCTGTTTTAATGTATAACTCAAGCTTCTATTTTTAACGAATTTTTAAAGAAATATTTTAACCATGTTTTTTTGAGCACGTGACTGGATAAAATAAAATAAAACAATGCCGGAAGTTCAAATTAAAAAAACTATCATCGCAATTCAAATCTAAAGAAATACAACTTTCAGCATGTGACTGGATAAAATAGCATAAATATAAAATGAGATATCTTCTAAAAAAATAAATGCAAGGCAATGGATTTTATGATCGTTTGCAATATCTATATCATTAATTCTATAAATTATCTTTATTTACAGTAAACCTGGTTGAATTTAGACAGGATATGCATTGAAATCCCGACTTAATGGCATATTTCTATAATCGTTTGTAATATCGGTATCATTAATTCAATAATTTTTCCCCTTTTTCGCTTTCTTTAAAAAACATATTTAACATTTTGGCAACATCACCGAAAAAAAAAACATTTTTAATATTTTGGAATCATAATCGATAAATTGTTAGAGCATTATACTCAAAAAGTTTTTTCGAATAAAGTTACCGACTCTTTAACTACTAATAACTGAATCTTTTAACTTCAACAATTTCTTAAATTTTGGCTAATGAATATGTGATTTAATTGAAAATTTTAGAACGCATTACTCATGGCGGACCAGCTGGTCGCCAAAGGCGGCTAGTCGTATACAATAAGGAAAACGTGACTAACACCGCCAAAAAAACCGCGAAACCAACAAATTTTGGCAAACCGCCTATCAAAGCTGAACAATTCCTTTTATTTCCTCCAGGCCGAGAAAAACTGTGATAAAACAAATCGAGCTGACAAATTCTGTCTTATCTGAATGATAATTAAATGCAATGTATGAGAACCCATGCTAGCTAGCGATAATCTGGCAAGCGGTTACGAAAGCATTAGGCTTTCAAAATGTAGCATATAAACAGAAACACAACATGGAAGAAAATGCAAATAAATTTTTTATTCATCTAAATCATCATATAATCTATTCAATTTGCCTGAAACTTTTGCAAAATACAATACGAATCATTCAAATTTTTTAAAGTTAAAAACTGAAAAAATGAGTCGAAAAAAATTATATTTGATGTATATTTCTTCTATTCTACTACCTATTTCTCCTATTCTGCTTGCAACTTCTGTAATTCTGCTTACTATGTCTGCTATTCTGCTTGATCCATGCATTTGTAACTTTTGAGCACTCATTCCAAATGACATCGGGGAAAGATTCATTGGAATTTTGAGCTACGCAATGAGTGCATCGCTCTAATAGTTCATTTGATGTCTTTGATAAATTCCAATATATTTCCAAATAAGCTACCTTTACTCATGTTTGGATCTGAAAGATGGGCATTACAGCATTGGTTACTTTCCTTCCTGCATTAAAAATTCTTCAATAACTTATTTAAAAAAATAAAGCTACCACTCAAACATTTTGCAGGTACATTCAGAAAGACTCAGTTTATAATAACAGCCAATACAAAAAAATTTAATGAATTTTCTAGTAATGTGTCTCCTTTATTAAATATAATTATTTTTAATGCTTCAAATAGAGTTTTAGCAGTTTGTAAGGAGAAATCAACTGGTATTAACTAAATCTGTAAAATACCAAGATTTCTGTATTTTTCCCGTGAATGTAAAGAATGCGAACTCATTTCTTGCAAAAATCAATAATTTTTTCATACTTCTTTCATAATTCTTTTGATAATTATTGAACAAAAATTACTACAATAAAATTTTTGTTTAATGACCTAAGTAGAAATTGAAATTAATTTTTTAATTACTTGTTTAATTTTAGCCATGTCTTGATGTAAGCGTACAATGTATATCTCAATCTTTTACATTTGAATTTTACTACCGTATGATTTACAATTTACTCGACATAATTAGTCTTGCTTTTTTAAGTCAAAGAACACACACTTGAAGCAATCTGTATACGGTATTCCTTACGTTACAGAAGCAATCGATCTGTTTCAGTTATTGATAAGTTGGTGAGTCAGAACTGTTGAGAAATCTGAAAAAAACTTTCTGAATTGAAAATCTGAAAATTCTTTGAATAATATCTGTATTTAATGCACCAAACCATGCTCAGAAAAAATAAATCATGCATTGAAATTCCATTATTTCCAGGGAACAAATCACCAGGGATGGATAAACTTTTTGAAAACAGAACTGATTCGTGTTCCTTATAGGAGCTCAAAATTATCATAATCTTCCAGAAAAATAACATTGCATAGTTTCTATGAGTAAATTTATTATAAATGAAAAATCTCAAATTTCAATTCACGAAGTATCAAAGGTTGTCTGAAATACAGCACGATTTAATTAGAAAAAAGGACGAGTACATCCTTAGGATGAGATGAAAAACATGTTTGAAAGATTTAAAGCATAACTTAATTCTAGTCATTAACAGATCTCACTCTTTAGAAATAAAACGTATTATTTTATGAATGTTGAGATTCTGGATGTAGAAATGTCATCTCAAGAATTTTTCAAAAATGTTGAAATTTTTAAATGTATTCTGCCAGCTAAGCTATGAGAAATGCATGAATTTTTAAAAATTCATCAAAACCTAGAAATGTCTTCTCTTAAGTCTAAAATGCTGCCAAATAAAAATTGATTGCCTTTTCGATTGACATCTTTACGTTATTCATCTATCTGAACATTTCCATTCTTTCATTCATCTTCTGAGTTGAAAAAATCGTTATATGGATACACCAAACATTGGAAGAAAATTTCATTCATTTCAAAAATCTTCGGGTTTAAGTTTTTCAGAACAAAGATTTAAATAAAGATAGCCAAGAGGCTATTTTTTATGCAGTAAATATATTATTTGCAAAACTAAAGTGTTCCACGGAATTGTAAATTTTATTGAGAGCAAAAGAATTTGTGAATGAAAATTTTTGTTGATCATAGATAATTTCTCATGTAAATTCTGAACTCAGTTTGCAAGGATTATAAACAAAATTTTTGAATAAATATATTTACAATTTCGAAATATATTTTAAATCGAACGTCAAATAATGTAAAAATATTTCTTTAAATGGCTATAAAATGCCTTCTATATTATATTTTAAAATAATCGCAAATTAGTTATCTATTTCGGCATTTTGCGAAAGGAGCATAACAAATGGCAATCGATATATAATGCCTTTAACAATGAACGAGAAAACTACACAATAGGAATTTAAAACATATTTGTAAAGAATTTTATTTCCTCTTCTGTACATAAAAATAGCTTTATTAAAAGTCTGCAAAATGAAACGTTTAAATATTTAACATTATAATTTCGTCGATTAAATCACGTAGAGTTAAACGAGGACATTTTTATTGATTCTCTAATTAGAAAACCTTTTAGACTCATCATTTTTAGGACATACTTCAAATTAACTTGTAATGTTAAGTTAGTTACTAATAAAATTTGCTAGTAATGTTAGTTCAACTTAGATATTAAAACCAAATAGTTTAATAGTTAATACCATATAATCTATAAGTTACCAAATAATCTATTAGTACAGAAAATTTAACAAATCAAGTGGTGCCTAGGAGCAATAGATTTGTGAGTTTTGAATATGATTGGTGATTTCACTTATCATTTGCTCATAGGCATACCATATGACCATCTTTTCTCATCCCATTGAGCAACATACAATAAGTGAATACTGTTCCCAGAGTCCCGAAGATAAAACTTCTTCTAATTGGAACTATTTTCCAGGCAGTTAAAGATATATGGTTTTTATCATTGAACAAAATATGTTTCTTGGAAAGAAGGAGTCTTTCATTTCTGCAAGCCAGTTCCTTGAGTTTTTCCTTAAGTCTTTCGCTAGATTCATGCACCAACGTTCCCGTTGCAGCCATAACAATAAATGCTGAATAACTGGCTCCAAAAAGAAGCCCGACAGCTATATGTTGACTTCCAAAACAAAATTCCTTTGGTCGCATGAGACTGTTTATTCCATAGTACATGGTACAGGCGTTATAAAGAGTACACAAAAACATCGAAAATGACAGCTGGTCATCAATATCCACAATCAACTTTCTAATTAATTTGAAGGTTTCAAGATCATCATCAAATTGCAAAACATTTTTCGATTCAAGCTTTTGAGTGCAGCTTGTTATCATACAATACATTTGACAACATACCAATGTGTAATAAACTGCAAATATATGGAAGGGTAACAATAAATAAAAACTATTTCCAAAATTTTGTAAAAGTACAAAAATAATTTTAAAATAAGGCTGGGAAATTCTGTAATTGAACAACATATACTTATTCATTTTGTAAAATGTAAAACAGTTGCAGATACCCACACTGATATACATTAGAACTCCAATGCTAGCCCAAATGTTGATCCATCTATTGATCTTGTCCTTAGTTTTCAAATTGAACATGTTTGATATATAATCTAAGCGTTTTAAAATTGATCTAATAAATTTTAAATGGGTAGATAAATCTCTTCTAAGCAAAACAGATAGCAATTGCATGAGTATACCAGTGATATGTAGAAAGTTTTCGTAAGTGGTAATGACTAACGAAATGTTGAAAATTAAAAGAAATAACATAAGGGTGATGTTGAAAATACGAATAATGATTTTCATTATGTTTTCATTTGATTTATTAGATCGCGGAGGAAATATAGCACAGACACTGAACAGGAAATTAAACCATTTCAAATGCATTTTGGAGATCCTTTCATTTTCCATCTTTATTAATACTTTTAAATTTGCGAAATAATAGTTTCGCTTTTTTTGTGTGTATTTGTATATCTAGATCTTCAGAAAATGCTCTTCCAAACGCAAAAAGTAAATATATAAAGCAGAACATAAATTAGAAGTGGTTTTTGGTTTCTCTTATCTTGATTGAAAATTGATAGAATTGGTGCTATTATGTAATTATAATAGACTTCTGTTTTAACCTTTACAAATCTAAAGAACCATACTCCATTCTTATTAACTCACAGCAATGTTTATAATCTTAATTCTGCTGTCTTAAATTACAATGGAAAATTAAACTGATCATTTATATAATTAGTAAAAATGTCATTTACTTTTCTAAACATGAGAAAAAGCTGCAAATCTGCTTAATTGAAAATTTAATTGAATTGCCAAGAAATAATAACTTATTGATGAGTTCTATCTTATCCACTATCATCAAATCAATTATTTAAAAAAAATGAGTGATCAATCAATCGTTGGATAAAAGAAAAGAGAAACAAAGCCTGATTTTTGAAACGCTTTCAAAATAAAGAATATTTAATACTGTTCCGTTTTTAGAAATAACAAATGATACAAGAACACCTTTTTTTAATTATATTTTTGAACACTCATAATTTTGTTATAATTTTTCTCTTAAGAATAAATATAAAAATTTTTGATGTTAACTGTCTTTTTTAGCCTTCATTGCATGAAAAAGAATATATATAATGAAATACATAAATATAAGAATACATATAATAATATAAGAATATAATAAGAATAAGAATATTAGAATATATATAGTAAACATATAAAATATACAAAGAATATATATTCAATGATAATATGAACGAATATTTCTGTTATTGTTGATTGTACCAAGTTTTTCCTCATATAACCTGTTTTGATGTTGCATATATTTTCATATTTCCATCATGAAGAATACAAAATATTCTATTAATAAAATATTTATTTGATTTTATATACTATAAAAACGTGTATCTATTAATTTTTGATCCACCTATAATATGATAAGTTTTCTTTTTTTACTTCACAATGCAATTAAAGCAATTATTTTTAAACTTTCAAATAGAGCTTTTTAAAACCGATCTGCATTAATTTAATAATAATATCTTTATTTCTTTGAATCTTATAATCTTGTCATTTATAGCAAAAGTATTTAATAAAATAACTTTCATGATTTGATTACTAATTAGTTTTTAACGTTTGAAAACATAAATGTGAAAAAATACTTTCATTGGGAATTTTCATATTTTGTTTATTTTATGTGAAATTAAATATTTGATTTATTATTATAATAAATCAAATTATAAGCAGAAAAACTGGAGAAATATGAATAAAATTTTATTCTTATTTTTTTTTTATTTCCATGTGTTAAATTCCTTTTCATGCAATTTCATACTATTTTGACTTCGCTTTCTCTTACAAAGCTACATGACAGAGCTCGAATCAGCTTACTTATAGTTTGTCAGCTTTTAACTCCATTCTTTTCTTTAAAAGAGTTTTATTTAATCAGCGAATCTTTGATATTTCTGTGTGCATTTATCTGAAGTACTTCGAATTTTGTGGTTTAATGGGGGAACGAAAAAAAAATATTCTACAGAGTAGAATATTTTCTAGAATTCATTCGAAACAAAAAAAGTGATATTATTCAAATTTAATTTCGGAACAATTATTACCTACACTTCTTAAATGAAAAATTTTCAAAATATTACAATCTTCTATAGGAATAGAAAATTTGGATGAAAATCTGATAAAAATAAACAAAGAGATAGAAATAAATTTATATTAACTATTTAATTATTTATTAAAAATAGCTTTTAAATTATATTTACTTATTTGTTAGAAATTATATTTATTTATTTAGTTTTAAATTATATTGATTTATTTGTTGTTGTTTTTGGATAGAGGATGTTTCGGTGAAAGTTCCATGTTCTGATATCATTTTCTAAGGACTACCATTTACATTTGAGACAACATCTGATTAATCTATAATTATGATAATAATGCAATTTTTAGAATTTCCATTTATTAATTGTTTCGATTAATTACAGGAAATTTGAAGAAACATATTTCGTGCATAGTTAATAAACTCTAAAAACTTATTTTATTATTATTAAAAACTTATTTTTAGTTTCTCAAATATGCGTATTTATAAAATAAAACATTTTTTTAAAGTTTTGACCGAAATTCTATTTTCTTAGATAAGTATGGAGAAAAATACTCTTTTATGAAAAAAAGACTTTGCAATTTAGATTTTAAAATTTATTTACAACTTTATCTCATGGTATGAAAATCAAAATCAGTTCAAACAAGCATATATTTTATAAGATTAAATGGAAATATTTTTAGTGTATACATTAATGAGAAGAATGTAAAGTTCATGACAATTTAGTTCAGAATTTATATTAAATTCAACGTTTTGCTGTAAAACGCATGTAGCTCCAACCTAGGCGAATTTTTATGTATATATATAGATATATATATGTATATATATATATATATATATATAT
>JAPMOQ010028548.1:584470-608309 GCA_026543055.1 Argiope trifasciata | reverse complement strand
ACAGAGAGAGAGAGAGTGAGAGAGAGAGAGAGATTTCATATTTAAGATCTTAGATTTCCTTTTTAATAGCTATTTTTACTTTAGTGTCTAAAATTATATTTTTTTATAAAGTGTTTTTGCTGCAATGAAAGCTGTATCACAAAAAAAAAATGTTGAAATAATAAAATGTAAGATTGGAAAAAACATGGAAAGTCTAAGGAGCTGTATACATCCTTTTTATCCATAGATAACAATTTAGCACTCCCAGAAGCATTAGAAGAAGTATCTTGAAACGACTTTGTATTACAATATTATTGGCATAATAGACCATTAGCTTATATAAATATTAGTAAACACATGCTATTTTAAAATTAATATCATTAAGATAAAGCTTTTATTAATAAGTTTATGCCATCGAAATTACTTGCTTATTCAATACATTTTAAAAATTACCCGTTATATGAGAAAAAAGTGAATGCCTTGGACACTCAAATTCCATAATATCATTTTTAATACATCCAGGATTATGCAAAAGGAAACTTTCAAATACTACTTGTCATGGAAATCTTTAGATCCTATCCTCCTATTTATATCCTATTATCTTTTCATATATTTTACCATGTTTTGTAAAATGTTCTGTTTTTAAAATGTAATAAAATTTTCGCAAAAATTTACATCCCAGACAATTTTTGGCATTTCTTATTTGCTCCTACCCGAACTATAAAAATAAAAAAATATTGCTGTCCAGTCCAAAACTTTTAACCGGAAATTTTGACTAAGCTCCATATATCAAACTTCCTGGAAAAATTGTCAAGCCATTTTTTTCATAAAAACATATTTTTGGAATTTTGCCCATCTGTACTTAAGCATGATAAGTTTAAAAATATTTTGAAATAGATGGAAAGAATTTAATATATTGTTTTTGTATCAAATATATAATTTCTATTAAAGTTTTAACGAAACCTATTTAAGAGAATTCTACCTCTCTGGCAGTCTGATTATTAGTTTGAACGCTAACAACGAAACTAAAGCGGAAACAGGAATTATACCTGACACACCGATGTAACTTCTAAAATATTTGTTAGAATTACCCTCATATCCCTTAAATCCCTCTGGTCAAGTGTCTCTCATAAACAAAGTATACACCACAAGTATTCAATCAACCATTGAAAACAAAAGAAGGATGATTCAGAGTGCTATTCCGGTAATTCAGACGAATTAAGTGTCTTCGAGTATACATTAAATGATATTTTGAGGCATATCTATATTGATTTAAATGTACTCGATTTCTTCATGGATCCTTTAATTTGTAACTGCTGGAGGCATGCTGATGATAAATTGCACTGACGGCACATGAGTCAGTTTCCACCTAAAGTCATATAAGAATAATTTCTGCCCGCCACATTATAAGAATTTCTTAAAATAATATTTATAGAATATTAAGGTATCAGGCTAAGTTAAAAACACTGGTTTTTGACCACATTTGTGATTTTTTTAATTGCTATTCCTTGTAGTTAAGACTTTTCTCTTTCCAAAAATAGTTTATTTTTCCAGGAAAAGGAAGGCCTGACATATCATTCAGAGGAATTTTAAGCAGAAAGTAGTTTTCTGCAAAAATTTGTCTTTAACTTCAATTATATTTCTTGTAAAAATTCTGCACCTTTAATATGATATCTCAAAAACTATTAGAAGTGTTTACATGAGAACTTCAGCGTGTGTGTTTAAATAATATGGGCAATGAAATGAACCAAAAATTATTGTTGGTGAAATACTTTTTCGCTTATAGGAATTTTTAGAAAAATTAAGTTGTGAATTTATGGAAGAAGTTGCATTTATAAGTATATTTTTATGTATAACTTCTTTGCATTTCAAAATGTTTCTTAGATTTTGGTTCATTTCATTCATCATTAGATTATATAACTTGTGTACAAAGAAATATAGGATTGATGCATTAAAATGTTATGTAGAGTGTTGACCATTTTGGTAAATTTCATAAACATTTATTACACATTTTTCTCAAAAGACATTATATTTTCAAATAATTTTGTTGTATTTATTGTATTTTGTATAATAATTTCCAATACATCTAAAAGCCGTGTTTTTAAAAAATCCCATTTTGAATTTTTTTTTCCTTTGAACGTAGTCGGATACCTTAATTAGATACAAGTTATGGTAAATACAAATGGTAAACATGCTTTATTTTGACTGAATGTGCTCGTCCGAGAGAACTATCTTAATTGATCTTTAAGCTGATTTCTAGCCATCATCTAACACTGATGGAAGACAATATAGTCTGACTGGAGCAATGAATGTGTTAACTGCATAATTTTAATTAGAACGCATTCTTGAAAATTTAACTTCTAATTCTTATACTACGACTCTGATACCAGACCATTATTGCACGATGCATTGACATGAATACGATGAACAGAAACCTTTTTTACACATATCTTAACTCAGTAACTTGCAGTTCAAATCAGGTGTACCCAAAAATCATGGGGATATGGTAATTGGTTTTGTTGGATGATAATATAGGCATCGTTTAGATAACATCAAATATTGCCAATACTGTACAGTTCAATGATTATGTATAGTTTATTAATTTTCGCATTTTAATAAAAAGCAATAAATTTCATCTTCCGATAAATTGTACCTAAGCCGGCGTAATAGCATTAGGGTAGAGCGTCTTCTTCGTGATCTGGGCATCCTCAGTTCGAGTTCCAGTTTGGGCATGGTTGCTCTTCCTCTGCTCTATCAGTGAGATGAGTGAATGTGCAAATGAATGATTGATTAGTTTAGTTTAGTTATATTAATGTCCCGTTGTAAAGCAACAAGAGGGCTATTGTGAGACAGACCTCGTAATTTTGAACCACTGTCAGATGACGGATGAATGTGTGGTGCATGAGTAGCAAAGTCGTGTTTTCGGCCCTAATTGGCGCTACTAAAATAAGAGACGGACATATCTGTTTAAATAGTGTCTTCGTAACAGCAGGCATATCCAGTGGCAAGTGCCGTAAGAAACAACAAAAACTTTTATTTAAAGTTTAATATTCATTATATCGTAGTCAAATAGCTTCATAGAAAATATGTGCATGATTTCAAGAACCACTGACTTAATCTATTTTTATAAGAATCATTTTTTATTTGTTTAGAATGTTATGCTCATTTAAACATAAAATTAACTCTTGTCATATTTTGCGACTCTCTGTTTTATTTTTTTCCGGACTAAACTTTCCTTTGTTTTAAGGTAAATAATTCTTAATTTAATATATTTTTTTTAATTTTAAAAGCATTTATAAACCTTATGAATAGACGAAGCCAATTCCAGTTACTCTGCTATTAAAAATTCATCAATAATCTCAAATAGCAATGGCAGTTTTTGCATAGTTATCGAGTTGTTCATAAAAGTGATAAAGTCCGACGACTATAATTATTGAAAATTTTCTTTCTTGCACTTTAATACTTAGTTTCTAAAATTATTGTTAGCTTCATGAAATAAAATTAATTCTTATTTTATTGCTGTCAGCAGAATAATAATCTGATTCCTATTTTCCATTGCACTTACAGATAGCAAAAAAATTCCTTTAAGCGTATTTTTGAATTCAATAGCAAAAATAGAACTTAAAATTACATTTAATAGCTATTAAAAGGAATTGAATATTAATAAGTTTAATAATTCATAGAGTACCTTTGAAATTAATGTTCAATAGTTAATAAAGTGCCTTGGATATTAATAAGTTTAATAGTTAATAAAGCTCTGTGCATATAAAAAACACGCCTAAACATACTTTGGTGCAGAAATCCAATTACAATGTCAGCTAAAAACTAATCTGTTGCAATATTTTATATTGGAAATAGTCAGTCAGCTATAATAATTTTCATGAATAATACGAAGTGTTCTGATAATTGAAAGTATAGAACTATTTCGGAATAATATTAACATTATCTTTTTGATCAAAACCACTTTCCCTGAAGAATCTGTTCAATGAGACTTCTGATGAAAAATGTTGAAAAGTTGTTCAAGCAGAATTTAATTTTATTACAAATTTTCTTCCAAAATTCATTAATTCTTTTGTGAGGATTGATGTTAAAAAATAAATTTTAACATAATTTTAAGTTACATTTGAAAATTTTCATCCAGGAAGAAAAGTAATTCATATTTATAGCATTGAGCCACCTTTCTTCTCGAAAATTTGCTAATAAAGCAGATAATATATGAAAAATAGCTAAGTAATTTGCATGTATTATTAAATAGCAGGAATAAAATTATGGAACTAACAAGACATTTTTAAGCTTTTAAATATTTAAATATCAACGGTTTTTCAACGATAACAGAAGTAGTTTGTGCATTCATACTTTAATATCCAAGGCAAATGCAAAGTGCGTAAATGTTTCACATTAATAAAACTACAACAAATGCAATTTAGAAATAAAAGAAAAAACATGTATTCAATAAGGGAGCTGCTTTTCATGAGCTTGATCTCGAGATACTTTGCATATGTCGTTATAAAATAAATAAAAAGAGAAGAACAAAATATAGAAAGAAAAAGAAAAAAAATGAATGAAAAGTAGGAAATCTGTGTTTTTTGTTGTTGATTTTCGATAGAATAAGGGAATTATTAAAACGGAAAGAGGTAAAAGCATATGTGTAATTTATTTCAAGGGAACTTCTGTTGAAATACTCATTACTAGTTATTTTATACTGATTATACTAATTGCTTCTTTTAACAATATTTCAATGCATTGTTTGCTTTTTAAAAAGAAAAAAAATAACAATACTTTATTTAGGGTGGTGGTATTGAAAAAAGGAAAAACAAACTTTCATGGAGTTAATTTCTGAAAAGGATTATAATATATTTTGATGTCCTGTTTTGTTGTTGTTTTTTAAACAGAAAAAATTGCAATGAATTGCTTGTAGTTATACTTCAAAAAGAAAAAGAAACAGTCCTTCAAATCTAAATTTATGAAAAGAAAAATTAGAATAAATCATGATTTGCCATTTTTTGTAATGAATTATTTAATTACACATTAAATTTATCTGACAACTTTCAAAATTTGCTTAAAGTCACAAACAAATTAATCTGAAACTTTAAAAAAAATGCTTAATAAATATAAGTAAACGGAATTTCTCCGGCTTAATCAAGGCATCCAGCGAAATTACATTTCCATATTGTTAGAATCATTTTGAATATTTAAATAACACTCATTTTTAATTATAAAATTTTGTTAAACCAAGCAATACACTTAAAAAAAAGATTGCTCAAATACTAATAGGTAAGGGTGACAAGAAGCAAAACTTTCAGCAGTTGTTTCCCGGTTTCGAAACTGACACAACATATTATGGAATTGAAATGAAAGATTGAAAGTATCATGGAGTAAATATGAAAGCGCAAAAATTATTTTTGATATAAGGAAGGAATTTTCACAGGTAGCAGAGGGGGAAAAAGTAAGTGTACCTTAAGTGAGTACACAGAAAAGGGTTGAAAATAAATACTGTTTTCAGAATTAATTATTTATCTTTTTATTATTTCGTCATTTTTTTCTGTAAGTGGAAGAATGAAAATATTTATTTTCTTTTTATTTCATTCTTCTTGATTTCCACTACGGATGTGTAAAAAACAATGAGAAATTTCATAATTTTTGTAACTTTAATGAATTTTATTCGTAGATTTCAAATTTTTTTATTTATACTATTAATAAGTATTAAGAAAAAATAAATATTATTTTAATAATAACTATGTTGTTGTTGCTTATTCCCATTGGTTTGAACACCAATTCAAACTAATATAAGAAATTGGAGAAAATGGGATACAATAAAGGTTCCTGAGTATTCAAGGACAGAAGTCTGAATTTACGCCGTATGAAAATTGCACTCATTTACACAGCCATTTTTACAACTGTATTCTTTCACACATCTCACAGATAGAAAGCGGGGTAAAGTGACAGCTATGCCCGAATCAGGGCTTAGCCAAGGATATACAGGTTAAGGGGGAGGAGAAGCGTAACTCTTAGGCCAGGAGGGCAGCATAGTAAAATTTATTAATACGTTAAATATTCATGAAAATTCTGATTAACACGATTTGTTTCTAATTCATGAACATATTCATGTATCACTATTCTCAAAATTGATTTAACCAGCCAAATCAATAAAAAAGAATTTGCGAAAAACCAATTAAGAATGAGCGCAAAATAACGCAGCCAAATAAAGTAAATCCAAGAGGAGAGTAAAGAAATGAAAGAAAGCAGCCGAAAAAGAAGGAAAATGCACTTGGCTTATGGCCAGTACTCAAACAAAGAAGGCAGGCTTGCAAAGAAGGTAAATATAGAAAATGATGTCATTATCATTAATCTACAGGGCACAAAGAACATATAGCAGTGCCAAAAATAATCTGAGGAAGTTAAATAAACGGAACTCAACATTTCTGGTATGCTGAAGTGAAGAAAGATTCGACTATTATAAGGAGGGAAAAAAGATCAAATAATTTAGTGAACTGTTATAGCTTATGTGTGAGTGATTTCCACATAAAGAATATAACATGCAGTTTTTATATTATTTATTTTATAATAAATTAGAGCAGTGAGCTATTTAATACATACATACAGATATAAAAATTAAAATCAAATGCAATTTACCTTCTTACATCCACTTTCCTTTATAAAAAAACCCAAGATTATTGTAGTTTTATAAAACACATTACATGAATCATTACATTTCATAAATGATATTATTGTTTCACTCGGTATATTTTTTACAGTTTGTTGAACTTCAGTGTAGCATATCTCGACTTTCAAAATATGTAAAAGTCTTAAAATTAAAACAAAACATTGCACATTTAATCATTATTAGCATTGTTTCTCATCTTATAATTTATAAAGATTCATGTTGCTATCTTGCCTAATAATAGCTAGTTTTATTTTAAAATTAAATTATAGTATAATTTTTCTATACAAATTAATAATGCAATTTTTTAAATCAAAATTACAAAAGATTTTAATAAAATGCTCCTCCATATTTTGATACTTGTATGATAACACAGAATTTTTATACTTCATCTTGTGCCTTTTATTTCCTCACACAGATTTTCATGTTTAGATAGTAGCTTCCGAATGGCAAAATCACCATTAAATTATTATTTTTTTCAATCGAAATCTTTGTAGATCACATATTATTTCTGTCTAAGGCTTTAATTCTCATGCTTCTAAATTCTAGACTAGAAATGTAATTGTTCGCGATTATTATTGTTGGATCTTTGAGATATTTTAAAGATAAGATTTTATTGCAACATTAATATATAATCAAAATTAAAACAGTTTTTCACTATTCATATTTTGCTCCTTTGTGCTGGAATTCCTAATAGAAATACGCTCAATTTTAAAAACAAAATACCTTTTCGTGGATCTTTTATATTTCCTTTGAGTGTTTCTCATGATATTTAAATTCATTACTCAAATAAGCAGCGAAATATTTATTCCTTCCTTCATTTGGGAACATGTTTTTTAAAATAATATTTAAAATTTAGCTTGTAATTTCTAATTGTATCAGCATTAGCAAAACAGAAGCTCACAAATTTTAGAACGAATTAGTGATATTACTACCCAGCGCATTATCTGGTAAATAATTTTATATTAAAATAAGGTCGTTTTACAGATATTTTTATAGGTTGATTTATGGAAGTCAAGTCAAGGATCCCTGGCCTGGCGCCCAATTTTTATGATAATCTGAGGAAAGTCTAGTTATTTTGATGACTATATTCATTCTTCCAGATGTTACAAAATTTGTTCAGATAGCTCGGGTAATATTCAAGTTATGTTGTTTGTTCTAAAAAACTCCTTTGCTCAGTATCGTAAATTATAAAGTAAAAAGTCGAGAAAAAGAAATCAATTGAGAGTAACAGATGCGCCGACAAACACAAGTAGTTGAGCGACATCTCACTCCTGTGATTCCTTTCTGCCCGGTGGTGCAATGGTTGATTATTATCAATTTTTACTTTACTTTTTTTGTTTAATGTAGACAATTATTTTCAGTAGGCTTCAGTTATGTTTCGATGTCTGTGTGTTTGAGGCTAGTTTTAGAAGTAAATTTTATTTTTTGCAGAGCCTACCTGGATGCGTCACCAACATTCTACAACCCATGAATGGATTCTGGTAATTCTTCATACCAATAGCTCGTATATTATAAAAATACAAATTCCAAGTAATGAAGGGAATAACAATAATAAATTCTAATAAAACTAATAAACATTTCAAATATCAAAAAACGTGCAGAAAAATTAAGGTGTTAGAATAAATTTGATGAAAAATGGAAACATTTAAAATCACTGATTGACTTGTTTTTATAGAATCGATTTCTTTTTTTTTTCTGTAAAAACAGAATCAGAAACTAATCACATACAAATCCTTTGGAATCTCATTCCATTACTATGTATTGATACTGAGCTCCCTGAATTGCTTCATATTAGCTTAATTGATTTAGCAATACATATTGTAGCTATATTATTATTTGGTAAATTTAAAGTATTTGATAGGAAAATCAGTACATTCAATATGAAAAGAAGTATGGCATAAATTCTATCATACTAAACATGTCATACGTTCCAAAGTAAGGAATATCGATACTATGTATGCTTTTAAAACAGATCAAATTTAAATATTTCAATTAAAAATCTTCAAGTAAAAATGTCACAAGCAATAAAATGTAAAGAATTATATCATATAACTTAAACTAATCATTTATTTTGTGTATGTCATATTATTATTTTTAATCGTATACTTAAGACTGAAATTTCAAAAAATATTGAAATCTTATCAACAATATGTATTTAATTTGATATAAAATTAGTTGATAGATTAGAGTTATAAGTAATTATACTTTTATTTATTTTTCTAGTTTATGATATATAAACATGAAACGTGATATGTATATAAACACGTAATTAATTAGAAAGAGTAAAGAAATAATAATCTAAAAATAATTTGTGTACACTAGAGCATCAAATATATAATTACACTGTTGTTCATTTGTGTAATTATATGCTCACACAATGCTTATTATTACTCATCTGGAACTAATCTATCCACTAAAATGAGTCTCTCCCCAAACCAAACCTTAAGCCATCTCTGCACAGAGAGAGATCTTTAAATCAATGTTTAAGCCCTCCTTTGATTGTCATCTAAGTCTTCTGTAATTCCCCCTCATCTTAAGACTGAATTTAAGCCCACCCTTAAAGCACTTCTTAAGCCTTCTCACGATCGGATCTTGAAGTATAAAATTGGAAGAAATGGAAGGAAAAGAAATTGGTCCCTGCTGTTATCTTTCAAGAATGTTTGAAAGGAAAAAATCCTTTTCGTTAAAAAAATAACGGATGTAAAAAAATAAACTTTCTGTTACTGTTGTTTTACTGTCCAATTTAAGTAATTGAACTCTGCAATATTGCTTGTTATTACATTTGTTGAAATATCAGCAAGTATATAACATTGCCATTGAAAATATCCATATGCTTATGATATATATATTTATGATATATCATTTGTATATATTATGATATATTAGCCGTTTTTGGTGACCAGCCGGCTCGCCATTTTTAAACCTCTTTAAAATGGTCAGTTAAATAGTTTATGTAACGCCACTGCCAATTAAATACTTTGTGTGATTTGTCTTCTCAATTAAATACTTTATGTAATTTGTCTTTTAATAGCTACTTCATCAAAATATTTTTAAGGTTCAAATTTTGATTGTCATATAATTCTCTCATGCTGTTGTAAAGGCCTTAAGCCAGTAATGTATTATATCTCTCTAATTATCTGTCAGTTCTCGCAGAATTTTAAATTTAAATTAAAGTGAAAAGTATTAAACTTCAAATTGATATAAAAACATTTTTTTTTACAGAAACCTAGCATTTTTTAAATATAAGTAAAAGATAATCTTTATGTGTATTGTTGAATAATTTTAATAATTTATGTAATATTTCCAGAATAATTTAAAAAAAATTCTTATATTCATCATACAATTTAGGTTTTAGTTTTACATTGAAAAGAATTCGAATGATACGAAAAAAAATATTTTTTTTATTTTGGTCTATAAACATAATTAAAAGATTATTAAGTAAATTTTATACATCTTTTAGTTATAAGGAATCATATTCTACAAAATATTCTTGATACTTTAACTTTGAAATAAATAAGTGAAGGCTTCTATTTTCTGCTATCATATTTGATCGACTTATGAAGTTTTCAATAGAAATGTTTGGAACATTAAACTTTTGTAACAGGCCAGTCAGTTTTGAGAGATTCTGGACGTTGACTGGGGTGTCATTTTTGTCATTAATTAAAATGTATTGTTTATTGGCGTTTTAAGATATTTCTATTTCTTCTACTTAATACATCATTCTAATTTTAAGGGTGTGTATATTTTTCCTTTAAAAATGCTTTAAACAATTTTAGGAACTTCAATTCTCGACAGAAGCAATATGCTGCAAAATGTATAGCAAATTTAAATTTGGCAATATTATATAAAGTATTTTAGAATTCATAAATTATGTATAAAATAATAATAATGATATAATTAATTAATAAAATTATGAATAAAATTGTTTTATAATTTAGATAATCAGAATTTATAATATAATTTACAATAAATTATATTGGAAAGCTAATAATTTTGCCGACTTTTTCAGTAGAAAAAGTTATCTTTAGATGAATCCAAAGTCAGGAAAATTGAAGAACTCAAATTGTAGCAATTCTTAATTGCTGTTGATATAACTCCATTCGAAATTGTTTATTTAGGCTATTCAGGGTGCAAAAGGCACATAATTTCAGTAAATGTTTAACTATACCTTTGAGGGATTTCTAAATAAAATAGTTAGACTTTTATGCCATAAAAACAACTTGTTAAAAATGTAAATAAATATTTGTGAAGAGAAGAGAAATCCCTTAGGTGGCAAGTTAAAACTGTTTTGTAAAAAAAAAGTCAAATAAATTTTTATATAAATTTTTTTTTGCATATTTCATGTAATATTATTTCACCGCTTCATACTTATGGTTTGTTACTTATGTTAGAATTTTAAATATGTAACTGGCTAAAAATTGCAGGATATAGAAAATTTAATTTTATAAAACGAGTCTGAAAGGGCTTACGAATATAAAGCAAAAAACATGCATCTTTTAAGTAATTCCTTATATAAAATATTATTTGTTAAACAAGCCTAATAAATTTTCTTTTCTTTTTTTTATTCCATTTAATTGGACTTTATATCACTTTTAATGGTTAGAAAATAGTATTATATATCGAATACACCATGCAATGCATGTCATAAACTACAGATGCTTTTGGGAAACATCAATGGAAACATCAAAATCAATATAATTATTTTTACGATATTGCATATGAGTATATACTTTTTAAAAAATTTTTTTGCTCTCATTTAAATAAATAATCCAATTTTAAATAAAGGTTTACACAATTTAGAACTTTTCATTTTGTGAATTTCCCTTTTAACACTTTCACTAATTAAGGGGATATTATTTCACTAATTTTTGCTACTACAATTTCTTATTTAATTTTCCAATGAAGAAATAATTTAATTACAAAACAACAATATAGTGGTATTGAAAATTTTGAAATCATGGATATATCAAAGTTTCTAGGGTTAACATACTTATTAGCCAGCTATAAGGGTTAGAATTTAAATTAACTTAAGTTACAAAAAAAAAGCACGCGTATAATATAAAAATTGTTATATTTATATGAATTAACCCTTTGCCCCCAGATTGTTTATAGTATGCGTTTGTGGGTATATATTGTTAAGCCAAGTAAACAACTTAGAAAGGGGAAATCCAACCACCTTCTAATGATGTATTATCTAACCTCTAATTATCATTCTTATTACTTAATTAAATAGTCCTTATTGATCTTGAAATAATTAGTTTGATTTGGTACCACATGAAACTGCATAAAGCTGTTTATAATGCATTTCAAACATGAATTGTATGCGAGGCTATTAAGAAAAATTAAGGCCAACAGAATATTCCTCCTGCGCAACATACTGTTGTTTTGGAAAAATTGAGTATTACTTTGTTAATGCAAATAAAATATATTTGATGATTAATTTTTTAAAATGACCTTTAAAAACTCATAACAATCATATTTCTATTAATTCATTATTAGTTATTTTCATAAATAAATGTAATTAATTAGAAGTTCCTTATTTATTTTTTTCTGAAGAACGTCAACATAATCCGTACAGAAAGAAAACCGTAAGCCCTTCCTTAGATGACTATAGAAAGAAAAGACCCAACAATTTGCTCCCAGACCTTTTTCAAAAGCATCTATTGTGTGGCCATATAAAGGACCAGCTGATTACTACCTGCTTTCAAGGGAACTAAAGAGACAAAGAAAGAAAAACATTTCTATTCTTGGCTAAGAAATTAGACGTTGGAGGACAAGAGTCTGTCCGTTGTCTTATACTTTTTCAAAAGGATTATCAGATTTGTAGAAGTTCTGAAGTTTTCTGTTCGAACTACTTGAGGGATAAAGAGGCTTTTTGTATAAAATCATTCTTATCTGTTAATTGTAGTAATAAGAAAAAAAAACACATAAGAACAAGTATTAGATCTCTTGGAACGTAATAACTTTAGACTAATTTTGTAGAATAAACAAAGATACTTGTTTGAACTTAAACAAGTATCTGAAAAAGTCCAATACTAAAGATAAAAATTTTAATCTGTTGTTTTAAACTTTTTCTTTCTTCCATTTTAATAATTTTAAGGCATATTTACAAAATACGCCCCTATTCTTTTAAGATTTTGAAGCAATTAAGTGAAATAAAATACTTTACAAAATATTTCCTTTGATTAAATAGCTAATAAGTAATTATTCTCGGATATATAAAATTAAATTATTATAACTATAGTTAGTGAAGAAATATAATTTAAGTATTTTATATTCGGAGTTATTATTTTATAAGTTTAAGATAGAAATAAAATCATGCTTTGGTTACGGCCCTTGATTTTAATAAAAACAGTGTTTTCAATGCAATGTTTACTGATTTTTATCTCCTATGTAATATTAAACTCCACAGATAAAGAAAATAATAAAAATTTACTAGAACATAAGATGAATTTCCGAATTAGCCTGGATTTTACCATAATTTCAATTACAGCAATTATGAGCATTTTTTGATGTACTAGAAATGTACTATAAGTACTACACATGTTTATTACAAATTATAACTGAGAGGAATGGCCAACCTTACAGTCTGTCTCATTTTCAAATGCCTGAAGAATAGGCAAAATCACTTTATTTATTGTTGACAAAAACAATTTTTTTAAAAGGATTAAAAATTTAGATGTAAAATAAAACATCGGTTTATAAACCAAATTCTGCTAATAATTGTATATTATATTTTTAAAAAATATTCGTCTTTATTATGTCCCATTATGTAGAAAACTGCAAAATAAATCATAATTAAAATCATTCATTGTTTTCTAAATCCTATAATAAAACAGATATTAATAATTAAAAATAATTCACTAAATGATTTAAATTATAATGAATATTCAGATTAACAAATAATTAGGTTTTAATGGAACTTAAGATTATCCCTCTATGTGGAGTAATTTAGATGCGTTGTATATATATTACCACTTTCTGTTTGTTGTTATACTTCATTCAAAGACCATAAACAATTATTACAGTAGTTTATATATTTCTAATGTAATATCCCTTAGCTTAAGCGCAAACAGTTCAGACAGCATTCATTTTTAAGAGTTAAATATTAACCAATGCTTCCCACCGATCCAAGTAATAAGATGGATAATGCTTGTTGGGGAAACTTATGTGCAGTTTTCGCACTCTAGTAAGTTGGAAATGAGAGTAGCTTCACCGAGTCCATTAAAATAATGTCTCATAGAGAAATGCGATCACCTTGAGGGAAGTTATAAAACTGACTTGCCTTTAGAACACTTACTGTAATGAGAAACCATTTGCTCTTATGAGCAGTAACCTATTCACTTTTGGCATGAAATCTGTTTTGAATCAATGACGGAAGGATAATTTTTATTTCACTTTTATCGTTTCGGAAATATTTAATAACATAAATTTCTATCGAAATGATAATATATTTGATTGCTTATAGGACATAAACTGTGCAATATAATTTATAAGTACAATTGGTACTCCTCAGGTACTAAAAATTTTGCAGTGTCATTTATATATACAATTTACACTCCTCATTTACTCAAATGTTGCAGTACATTTTTTGTATACAATTTGTACACCACATATACATCAAGCTTGACGTCCAATTTATATGTTCAATTTGTACTCCTCATATACTCAAATTTTGCAGTACAATTTTTATATACAATCTGTACTCATTACAAACACAAATTCTGCAGTACAACTTGCATTTCTCCTATATCCAAATTTTCCAGTACCATTTATATGTACAATTTCTACTACTCATATGTTCAAATTTTTGTATTATTATATATATAAGTTGTACTCCTCATACTCTCAAGAAGTTAAGACACAGTAATATATTTGAAAAGCGATAGCATTCTGCAATCGTTTTAGAAATTATAAGTAATGAAATTTAATAACCAGGCATTAAAGGAAAAATCTCGGGATTGATTATCATTATTTTCAGTCAAATAACATTTATCCCAAACCAGTATTAAGAAGGAGAAAAATAAGAGACCTCTAAAACAAAAAATCGCTGTCCTTTATTAAGGTTTCATTTCTCTTTTTTTCATACAGTCAAACCCAAGAGAAAGAATGTTAACATCACATTTCTAGGAACATGAAAGAAAACAAATTACTATTTTCAAAATGAAACGATTTTTCCTTGAATTTAATAATCGAATATTAAATTAATAGAAAGAAAATCCATCCCAAATGGGTCATTATTTAATTTATAAATCTTTACGATTAACTTTGAAAAAAAGCAATACATTGAAAATTTTTTTCATAAATATATAAACTATCCCTTGAAAGTCCTTTGAGTCTTTTCAATGATACACTCAAATTCATTAATTCTAAATAGCAATTTTACGTTCATTTTTTTCATTTGAGATACATTATTTTTTTTGCTTCAAAATAATTATATTAATTTTTATCATTATTAAAAATAATTTTACTGATTATTAGCAAATTGCAGATGATGTAAATGCTGTAGAAAGATTTAAAAAATTGATAGAAGATTGTGTCTTAGTGTTTAGAGTTTTTTTGGTATTAATGGATTATAGAAATCAACTATTCAAAATATAATTCTTTGAATTAATTAAATCATTTATCAATTTAAATTGATTTCAAATTAAAGATACACTTTGCAATTTAAATGGTAAAAATTACATTAAAAGCACAAAACGTTCTTGTCAATAGTTACAGAACTAAAATTATAATCGAAAAAGAAAGAAAGAAAGGGGAATAAAACGTTACCGAAATCTTTTGTAATTCTGGAACTGCTCAAATTATTTTGATTTTTTTCAATATTTATTGGCACGAAGAAAATAGTGTCTTAGAATTTTGTAGGAGGTTACCTGACTCTGTAAAAACATAAACTAATCACACATTTTTGGAATTCTTATAAAATTGGTAAAATGACAATTTCTAAACAAAAGAAATTTTTCTTAAAGTTTAATTCATCTGTAAATAGGCTAATTAAAGTGATTAGCTGAAAAATTATAAATACATACATTGAATGCATTTTCTGCATTAATTGATAGTTTAACATTTTTATTAGTATTTATTTTATTCTGAAATAGTATTTTCTAATTTTTTTTATCAATTGCTTTCTTAGACGACTTACACTTTTCAATTAGTATACCTATATTATTTAATTAATTTCGAATTCATAGAAAGAACTTATTTTTTCCTTCTTATCAAACTAAGAAAAACAAATAATGAAATTTAAATCCTGTTTCACTTTTATTATTTCTTACACTGTTCTAGAATGAAATAATCAGCTTCCTTATATATATGTGTCTGTTCATTTTTCAATATATAACTATTATGCAAGATAAACGATTTCAAAAATAAGTTCAATCAAAATAGAGTCAAAAATTGAAGTAAGCATTTGAAAACATATCCTGCTGTTAGGGTGTAAAAATTGAAACTGGAAGAGTGGCTCAATCTTTTTCATTTCCTCATGACGTATCCAAGAACATTGTCGATTTCCAGATACTTCGGTTTTCGAAATGTGTTGTTATTTATGACACTTTACAAGCTCGCTCACGGATGTGCCAGTGATTTAAGTCGAGTGATCGTCTTTTGTATTTTCAATAGCGCCACCTACGGCCAAGAGTACGACTCAGCTACTTCACGTGCCATTTACACTTGCACCATCCCCTTTTACTGAGTGAGGGGGATATTCACGCATCTCATCAATAGAACAAAGAAAAAGAACGGACATGTCGTTTCATTTCTTTACAAAATGTATATAGCTGTTTGTTATTGTATATAGAATACTGATTTCCATTCTTTAACAAAGAGTTTCGTTAATTGCAAATTTGGAAATTCCCATTTTTATTCCTAACATATTTTTTTTATTATTTCATCACCAAACTCAAAAAAATTCCAAAAAATAATGGTAAAATGATGAGATTAAAATCATCACTTTCAATGCATTTTTTGTCAAGGCCATAAATTGAAAAAATACTTTATGACTTTACTTCAGGTGTTGAACAAATAAGAGAGCTTTATTCAAGCTTTATGGGTGAATTGAAATTGTTTCTTAAAATCAAATTGTTTCTTAAAATCAAAAATTCCTAAAACATATTAAAAAATATTTATGTTATTTTTTGATCGAAGCAGCCTTTTAGCTAGATTGCCAGACATTCTTGAACATAATATAAGAAATGAAAAACTTTTCGAAATTGTTAGAAGAAACTTAGCATTTTGATTACTTTTGCTGACCATAAATTTCAAAGAGCGGATTTCAACATTAGTAGTACTTTTTTTTCAATGCATTTTGATATGCATCATAAGCATTTTTAATTATATGTTTAGAAAATTTATGACAAGCAATTTGCTGATGATGCTTTGAATTCATTACGAAAATGCTCCGCATTTTGCATTTAATTCTGAAATATGAGATAATAGAAGCAATGTGATTATTATTTTCTTTTTTTTTTAAAGTATTTTTGTTTCTAAGAAATTTACCAGCTGGAATGAGTTAAAAGCTCTACAAAATCAGCATAATATCCAAAATATTTATTTTTCAACTAAAATACGTTTTTTTGATCAAAATTCCTCTTGTTCAGAAATCCGTAAATGGAAAATATTTTTAAAAATCAGCATTTTCTTACTAAATGGCCTGTTTCCTAAACTGCATCCTGAAATTATAATTTTGCAAGAGAATCTGAAGGAGGATTACCAAGCGTGTTTAAAGAAGTATGAATAAAGTGGAAAACAAAATAAAAGAAAAAAATGTTGATGTAAGTTATATCCGCAAAAAAGAAAGAATATTGGAATATAAATAACTTAGTTTGTAAGTTTTATGAATTTATTCAATGTGGGAAGGATAGAGACCGATACAAAGTCTCGTGACTGTTTCAAAACGATTTAAACTGGTTAATAACTTAATTTGACTAATACAAATAACAGCTTAAAATATAATAATGTCCTCACATGATAATTTGAAATTTGCAATATAAAGAATTCCTTTTTTGGCATTATAATAATTTTTTCTTTAGATTATATTTTGCCAGTTAATGGATGATTTCTTCTATAAAACAAATATTTTATTCTATTGACTACTGATAAAAAGAAAAATTATTTATGTACTTTTTAGAGCGGCTATTTTTAGTCATTTAACGTTTACATCTATGCATTATTTTTATTAAATAATAAATGTAAGGAAATTAATTTTAATGAAAGAAAGTTAAATAGTATATTACTATGTTAGTTTCCATATTTATAAACAATGGAATGTATCAATTTAGTTCGATGATATATGAAAGAATCTAAACTGTACTAAAAACTATCTGCAATAGCAGAAAATAAAAAAAAATAATAATAAAGACAGACAAAACAGGAAAGGGGTGATCAATTCTGGAAAAATGGCTAAAAACGAGTAAAAAACACATTTAGAATATAGTAACACATGACAGATAACAGTACCTACTCATACAAAAAGTTAGACATACTGAGAAGGTAAAAAGAGAGTGATGTTATCATTAATCTGGACGCTGCAGAGAAGTTAGAGCAATGCTACGAATAATGCGAAGTGGAAAAACAAATACAAGTGAAATATTATTGTGTTTACTGCAGAAAGGAAAAGCCACTTGCTTCTCTTTCTTAAGACGGGAGTGAAAAATAAAGTATTCTGTATTTTATGAATAAATGCCTCACATTTTGTAGAGAATAAGGCCTTCGTTCGCTGTTGAAATTTTTTGAATTATGTAATGTCACTATATTCATATTAAAATAATTCATTTAATATATACTGACTGTTCTTTAGAAAATTAATAATATCCTTCCATTTTATAGCGTTGAACGGAATTGCTAATTTACAAAATTAATCTTATGAACATCTTTAAAAGTGTTTTTTCTGGTATACGGGAAAAAGATCAATCATTTTTCTTGATAGAAAAATGATGGTACTATAATATATGAGTATTTTAGGGTTCGGGTTGAGGCTCAGTGATTTGGCTCTAAGTAGCCCTAGTGAAATGATATGATCAAAATGATGATGATGCATCAAACGGTTTTATTACCACAAAGCTTCAAAATTTTGATAATTGTCTTTTTAACCCGGCAGAAGGCGCGCTCCTAATAGTGACGAAAGAAATCGTGGGGAGTGACTGAGTTACCCCAATCAATTTTATCAAAATTTTTCCATAAATTAGAAGAAAAACACATGTGAATTATAAATAATAATAAGTGCATTAATTCTTTAAGAAAATAAACTTTTTAAGCTGGGAAAACTGTTTTTACTATTTAAGAAAATTTTGCATTATAATTTACATATTTTCTTTAGGAGTTTTAATTCTGCATATACTTAGGGAAAACATACGAAGAATGATTTTTACATGTAAAATTATCACATTTTATGCAAGAAATTGTAGTTTTATTATCTTAGGATCTTGGACATATAACACATCATCCTTTGTCTTGTTTCAGTTTTTTTGGGGGGGTGGGGGGAGATCTCCTGTGATTCATTAGAAGTGGTGGCATCCATACTTTCACGAAGTGTTTTAGGTAGCATTGTCATATCTCGCCTTATGTTTATGTGTGGCTGAATAAGTGATAATGCCAATTTCTTCAGAAATTTTCTCCTATTTGCATATTCCAAGGGAGGCGTCTTTGTTGTCATTAGAGCTACTCGGGCATTTATGGCGGCGACGTTCAACGCGCAATGGAAAATAACCATTGGTCACCTCTTGGTTTTTCGAGCTGTTGAATATGACGACGACATTTCATCAACAGCAATATAAGTGCAAAGAGAGAGCTAGAGAACGCAAAGTTATACTGCTTTGAACGAGAAATTTTGAAGCAATAACAGTCTCGTGGGGAGAGTGAGTCACCCCATTCCCACTTGAATTACAAGAAATGATTGCTTCAAACGCAGAAATAAAAGAAAAGTAAAAATAACATTTCACCTACCAAGGGGACAGTCAGATAGGATGGTACTGAATGGGAGATTGATTATAGATAAATATTTACCCTGCGACAGGTGTTCGAATAAGAATGGGGAGACTGTGTACCCCGCGCTATCTCTCTCGGGTTAATTATATCAATTTAATAACCATAAGCTTTTACTAAATTTCGGCCATTTGATTCTTTTTAACTTTAATTTCAAACAGCGAGTGCATTTTTTCTCTGATATTCAATTCATTTTCTTTATTTTCTTCAATTATTTAATCTCATTATTTTTTTTCCAATTGTGGACAGTTAAAAATAATGATTCTATTTAATATATGTATTATTTAAAAGATGAGTAAAAATGTAGTTACAATTTAAGAAATTCGAATAGTAGAAGAAAGAGAGACAGAGGCCCATATTTACATTTTTAATATCACTATGATGTTGTGGCACTATCGTCATTAAAAAAGCGTTTTTAAAAGAAGAAAAACACTTTATTAAAAAAAATATTTTTATAAAAGAAATAGAAAACTTAACTAAGACAGTTAAAATACACTAAAAAAATCCCAACAGCAAGAAAGACCTGTGTTAGATAAACAAAATTAGGTAGACGCATTTATACATCTGCAGGACTGCATGGATTCAAATTTCGCGCTTTGCACATAAGTGTGGCCTTGGCAGCGCTTCTCAAAAATTACAAATCAGGTTTGCTTTAAATGCATGTCGTAAAGTTCATGAGAGTATTTTGCCTTTGAAATTTGATGTACTGAGCTGATGTTAGCCAAGATGCTTTAAGAATACGAAGAAGCTATTATCAAATGATCACCTAGTTTGAACGAGATCTTGTAATAGGATTACGAGAAGATGGATTTTCTTTCCGCGATATTGCAAAAATATTTGGCCTGAATGTCTTCCCTGTACATGATTCTTGGAATAAGTGATCAAAGAATGGTGCTGCTTCAAGAATTCCGGGTTCAGAGTCACGTGGTGCTACTCAACAGGGAGACTGAGACGCAACTAACTGTTAGAAATCGGTTACATTAACAGAAGCCAATCATTCTACCATATCCTAGCCATTGCTGCTTGTGAAGATAGGCCTGAGCTCATTGGCGGATATAATGGAGATCTGTTGTATTTTCTGATGAAAGCAGGTTCTGCCTGCTGCCAGTGATGGTCGTGTGTTGGTGAGAAGGAGGCCAGGGGAATGACTGCGTCCTAACTATTTATGGCCTAGACACAATGGGCCTACAGGTGGAGTCATGGTTTGGGGAGTAATTTATTATTACAGCAGAATCACTCTCATGGTTATCCTTGTGACTTTGTAAGTCAGTCTAGTAATTCAACCTGAAGCGTAGCCATTCGTGAAAACAACATTCAAGGAGGAGTTTCCCAACAGGATAACACTAGCTGTCATACCGCTGTTTTAACGCAAGTTTTTCTTGGTGTTAAGATTTTTTTTATTTCGTTAATGTAGCGTGCCTTTAATATAAGATACTCTGGAGGCATCATGAACATGAGGTTACAAAATGATTCAGCATCATGAACATGAAGTTAACTGCAATCAGTTATGACTAATATTCGTGGGGGAACAACTAGGGATCTGAAGCGATTAGTATTATAATAAACTATGAAAACTTGATATCTAACATTTTCAGTTTAAAAACAGAATGGAATAAAATGAAATATTTTTAAACATTCTTAATACAAGTGTAAATTACTTTACTTTAATAGCGGGATTTTTTTATTTGTTGGATTAATGTTAATGTACCAGTTGTGAAATAGCTTCAAAATAATCACGTTAGAAAAAATAACAAGTGACATAAATTTGTTCTTTGGAATTACATGACTGAAATTTGTTGAGATATATTTCAAAATTAAGAACACATGAAACTTTCAAATTAAACTGTAACCATACTTGAATTGGAAAAAGAATTTGTGGTTTTAATTACATTTGATAATTTTGATCAAATGTAAAGAGAATCATAAGTGCTATTATTTTTGACAATTTACGAAGCTACAATCTTAGAAAATTATTTAAAAGTCTAATTTATTTATCCCATATTAAAATACTTCTATTAATATATTTACAAGAATTTGATTGTATACAAGCATATCTTTAAGGTCGAAAAAGAATAGTGCAATTTTATTTTGTTGAAAACATTTAAGAGAAATAACAATAGAGAATACTTTTATTACTCTATAAATATCTTTAACGAATGTTGTATGAAAATTTTATTATAAATTTTAAATATCTGAATATACTGTAAAATAAAATATAATTAAAAGTATTTATTTTAAAAATCGTTCTGCATATTTATCTTATTTATTTTAGTCATAATTAAATTAAATTTTATTTTCTTAGTTCGTAAGTACATAACACGATGCTAAATTATATTTTGAGCTCTCTCAGTACCCGAACTTTTTTTTAACACTAAGAACAGTAAATATTATTGCAATCAAAGGTAGCTATTTCTTCAAATTATTAACAACTTTATTCTAAATGGAGTAACTTTTTGTTGATTTTCTGAAATATCATAAATTATTATTTTTTAAATCAACTTCCACTTAAAAGGAATGCACATTAGATTATTCAGATTTTATATAAAATTTTGTAAATTCTGAATTATCTTTAATTCCTCTTAATATGTTAAGTTTCTTTTTTTAAAAAACGAAGTTTTTCACACATTAATCTTTAACATAGAATATTTTACCTTCTTCAATTAAATATTCACTTTTTACCATATTTCCAGACTTAAAAATACGAAAATATGACACATAACACTGTTTCCTTCTTGCTGCATTCACATTCGTAATGACACTTTACCAATTCTTAACGATGTTTACCTCTTGAGTTAGGAATTCCAAAATATTAGTTTCTCTACAAATATAATAATAAATTTTGGAAGGAACCTCCATCGGAAAAAGCCTTCATAGACGAGCACCAATATGACCAGAATTCTAACAATTTCTGAAATCATAGTCTTCTTCTCAAAAGCATTACCATTCAATCCCCATAACATTTATAAATTTGTATCACAATGCATTCTTATTCATGAAAAGATACAGGAAGTTGGAAGTAGGAGTCTTATTTTTTGTAGTTCTATAAAAGGATCATGGTATTTATTCTATTAGTTTACACGAAAAATGGACGTAAAGAGAAAAATGCTCTCGTAGTTCCAAATTATTATGCTCCTTCTTAAATATTTTATTTTCTTAATTTTTATTTAAAATAAACTTGCGCTGGAAGTAATGATGAAGAAATTGTGTAGTGTTTAGTAGCCTCTGTGACAAGCAAATTAGTGCTAGAATAGTGGCTAAAATAGTGCTAGAAGTACTGGTGAAGAAAGTGTGTTAGTATTCAACATCCTATGTGAAAAGAAATTCCATCATTGTAGCTAAAATTTACTGTGACTTTAAAATATTTGATTCCGATTACATAAATTCATATTGATTCATAAGTTATTTAAGTCGATTATTCTAATAGAAGTTTAAATACTGGATACTGCCAAATCAAATTTCCTTAATATGGAATGATAAATTGTCGTAAGAGAGGATAGTTTCGTTTCGTTCAGAAACGGAGAGCGATTGAGCTTTTTCCATGCATATGTTCTGTCGTAAACCCTTCCTAGGATTGGGCGCATAAACTACATCGCATTGGAGACCGTTTTTAATTCATTTTTCAGTCTGCCTATATTATTACGATAATTCAGAATTCAGATTATGCCGGATACTTTGGTATGGTCGGGCAGTTCAATTCTGATTAAATTGATTAGATTCTTAAACCACGCTATTTTAACAATTGATTTATAGACGCAGGACTACTAATGAACATCTGCATTATTTACTTTTCTAATTAATTCGTAAAGATGTGCGCATCATATTTCTGTATGGACTAGCTATCTCTTATATATATATATATATATATATATATATATATATATATATATATAATTATATATATATTTTATTTTATTTACAAAATTAAATAGAGTATAAATTATGGTATCAATTAAACTTTGGCAGAGACAGATAGGCTGAAAATTAAATGAAAGCGAAAACCGTGAAGCTTGCGTTGAATAATTTAGATGAATGTCATATTAAGTTGCTTCAATTATTGAAAAAAAATTAACTTTTGGGACTTTAAAGGCGTTTAAATAAATGGCAACTGTTGAGAGGATTATGACATTAAAAATGTTTCAGAATAATTTAATTATGATTCTACATATAATAGAACCAATTCATTGTATATCTCATATATCTTTTGAAATTAAATATATA
>JAPMOQ010028548.1:518769-574470 GCA_026543055.1 Argiope trifasciata | reverse complement strand
CAAACATCAAAATAACATTGATATTCTGTGAAAATACAAGTTGTTCTGTACTGTCTTAATGCTTTGGAAAATTATTTATATAAGAAATTGATATAGAAATAAGAAATGTAAATGAGTTAGTTCTTTAAACTTAAAATGGAGTCTAATAAAAGGAAAGAAAGTTGAATAAACTAAAGAATTAAACAAAATTTCAAAATTGTATTTTAGATTATTTTTCCTGTGCCTTAATGAAATCAACTAAATTCATTTGCGGAATAGAAAAAAGGGATAGAGAAGATCATTCTAAGAACAAATTCTTTCCAGGGTTTTTCTTACATCTTTATTTTAATTGAAAGTGGCAACGGGGTATTTTTTTCCTCCAACAGTAATACAAGATGTTACTTGCTTTATTTTTATAGCAAAAGAAATAGTTTTATTTCACTATAACTCATTTTGTCTTTCCGTGGTTTTTTTCCAACATTCCGCATTTTATTTTTTCTCCGATTTTTTTTAAATTTAATTTTCGACTTTGGAAAGTACAGGATTGAATGAATCATCATTAGATGCTTTCTTTGAATTTCCTGAAAGTTGAAAGAAATAAAATAAGAAAAATCAACCGCTATCAATGAGAAATTCAAGATACATCTTAAGGATTTTTGAGCATCTATATTTAAAAGACAATTCCGAAAGAAGACTAAACATAGTTTTTACAAATAAATTAATCTATCTCCAAATGCTGTAAACTTCCTATAACTCATTATCGACCCAGATGGTGTTTCTCAAAACATTAGGATTGCTCAAACGAAAGGGTACGAAGATACACTGTGGGTATAAATGAAGACTTTATTCTAAATTTACACCAAACATCTGAGCACAACTGTCATATTAATTAACGAGCAGAAGGATTCCATGCTCCCAAATTCCTGGGTTCGTGACGACTTCCTGTCTTTCACAGCTTCCTTGAGTTCACACTCAGAGTTGAAGTGTTTTCCTTTCAGATATTTTTTCAGGAAACCAAGCACATGAAAATCACTAGGTGGGCTGTAGGGTGGATGGCAGAGCTACTCCTTCTTGAACTTGGTCAATCCCGATTGTTTGACGTTGGGGGCTCTTGAAGCCGCGTTTTCATGGAACAGTGGTCTCACCATCCATGAGAAGACCCGGTTTTCTGTTCTTGAATGAACTTACTAGTCATGGGGGTGTCTCAAAGGACACATCGGAGTTAATGGTTCTTCTGTGCATGAGGAATTCAACATTATTAGTCAATTAGACGTTATAAGAGTTTCTGCTCTCCTGCGCATGCTCCAATCTACGTTGGAGTCTCCAATTGAATTCTTGATATCTCACTACTTGCTCCCATGGCGTCATGGACAAATACGTTAATAGTTACGTTGTTACGACCTTTCGTACCATTTCATTTCATTTCATTCAGGAATTAAATATTTCTGAATTTTTAAGATTTCCGAATTTATTTATATACTAATTTTAATCTTTTTATGATACCAAAGCAATTTAAGATATCCTTGTAGCTCACAAAAGTGAATGGTTGCTAACCCAGGTGAAATTATGCCAAGGGATTTATCTAGAATTTATAAATACACCCATTGGCAATTTAAAATTTTAAATTGCGCCACTTCATTTATTTAATATACACATGAAACGTGTTTTGTATCCCCATCTTGAAGTTGCATTAATTTATTTGGGCATTCTGTACTTAAAAGTGATCTTTATATTCCCCAAAGAGGTATAATTCAAAAAATATTATGCACTGTTTTGGAACTTATTATTTTAAATAAGACGTTGATCAAAGCTAATAAATTAACAATTCACATTAGACTTTAAGATGTAAAGAAATTTACGAACATTTATTTCATTTTTAATTGTAGGATTTTATAATCATGAGAATTCTTATGAATCATTTCAGTCTAGAAATTAGGGATTACTTTAATTAAAAAAATTCACATGCATTTGGTTTTTTCATTCATTTATTTGAACAAGTTTTGTGAATGTAAGTTTTTATATTTCCACATTGACAAAAAGATTGAAAATAAATATATTCCGTTGATTCTATTATACTTCTTGTGGGATTATCAAGCACCACAATTCAATATATATTTTTCATTTTTAGAAACAAAAAATACATGAATGAAATGAAAATGAAAGGCTTCATATTGATAAATTCTTCACAAACTGGAATTTTTTTTTTCTCGACAAATTAAAGCCCATGATGGATTTAAAAATTAGTTTTAAATTCTGCGTTCTGTTGTTGTTTTTGATACTACTTATCATATACAAGCCTACTTGACTATGTTAATGAATTCAAGCCGTTTCTCTTGTTTTTCAGTAGCGCCATCTAGAGCCAGGACTACAATTTAGCTACTCCCATATCGTTCTGAAGAATTTTGTAACTACTTTTCTCATATAATCGGCTTTTTTGATTTTTATCTGAATATTTTCTGAAATAATTTTGTCTGAAATTTTTTGTCGAGTAAATGTTATTGCTATAATTTGTTTTAGGGAAATAATTCCTTCTGTGGTCGAAAACTTTCATGTTCCAACACTGATGAGGAATCAAAGGAGCAGCAAAATGCATCAGTATGCATCCTAGACTGATAAATATTGGGTAGTTAGCAATATTTCTTCGGCTGCCGTCTTCAGCGAGAAAAAGGTAGTAACATAATACTAAGTGTGTGGGAACAATTTCCATGTCATTCATCAATAGCATTGATTCAGCCACTGATGCTTGCAGCCGAAAAATAATGTTTGCGTCTCATGTAACGCCAATTTCGCCAAGAGAACCAAACAACTAGAGGTGACACTGATCCATAAGTAGATTAAAATGAATTTGGCAACACTTATTACAATGCCACTTTTAGGCAAGAAAAATCTTGTACTATGCATTCCTTAAAGTATCTATAAAAAGCAGGAAAAATGAAAAATCCACGTGATGATTTATAAAGAAACAGTAGCCTAGTTCGAGATATCACAGTTCATGTTACTTTGATGTAGAATTGTTTCATATAAAAAAGAACACTTTCTTTTAAAAAAACCAGACATCAATATATAAATTTAAATTGCTAGGTAATCAAATAAATAATTGTTCAAAAGACATTTATGAAATATTGTGACAAAGAATGTGAAATATATTTTTTATTTAAAAAATATATAATATGTATTTTTTTACTTTTAAAAAACTTGAAACTATTTTGAAAATCTGCTTTGCTTCAATGACTTCACTCAAATTATCTAAATCATTTTAATAGAAAATTTTATTGATCTGTTCTTGTGTGTTCAATTTGAAAATTGTTCCGAACTTTTCAATGCAATGGGAACTGATACATGAAGATTGCAACTACTTTTACAGTTTTGAGAATTCAATTGAGGGCGATGATGATTTCGTACCTGTGTTAGCACGAGAAGGAGGTGCAATAGCTTCTGAGAGCCCTGAGTACTCAAGGGCAGAAGTCTCACTTTAACTTGAATGAAAATGACACTCATATTCGCTTGCACAACCCTGTTTACAGGGGGTTCATTCATACACATCATAAATAGAACATAAGGGGAAAAAAATCATGCTCGGACTGGGAATCGAACCCGGGAAGCCCTGATCACGGGGAATACGCGCTATGCCTAAGCCAGGAGGACGAATGCAATTCCAATTAAATATAATAAAAGATTGGATGGAAAAAACTTGCGCTTTTTGTAAACTATTTTTTAATATATGGACAATATGAAGTTTTTCGGAAAGAAATTTGGAAAATTAGCGAAAATCAGGATTTTACGATAATTTAAACGCTTCTTTGTAAACCATCACCGAATTTTCAAAAAGAATTTGTTTAAAAAAAAAATTAAACAAATGTTAAAAATCATTTTATAATGAAGGTTTTTTTTTTGATTTTTGCGCAGTATTAAAAAATATGAACTTTTTTTTAGTTTATATACATTCCTTAATATTTATTTAACGAGAATCAAATAGCTGAACTTTCTTTTTCTGGAAACTGGTATTGGATATGCATTAGACAACGTGTTTCAAGTATCTTTGTTTCAAAACAACCGAGGATGTAGCTTTTCTAAAAAAAACTTGAAGAAAATGTAAAAGTAATATTTTCCCTGAGAAACCATTTATGGTGCATTGTATAAACTTAGTTCTATTGTATGTAGAGTATATAAATTAAAAAAAAACAATGCATATACAAAATAAATTTCAGGTTTCTTAAATTAAAGATTAATTTAAGACTTCATTTACAGATACTAATGGTTATATTAAATAACAAAGAAATTATTAGTTAACATTCAATGAAGATCTACGTGATAATTTTTTTTATTTAGAAACAAATAACTGCAATATGATTATTTAATGCTAATATTACTTTTATATTAATGCCCATAATTTAATTCCCGATATTTTAATAAGAATAATAATTTCGGCTCAGATGCATAACTGAAGTTATGCATCGGTATCGAAGTTATAATTTGTATTAAAATATCAGTATTGAATTTCGGTACCGGTGCACAGCTTTAGTTATTCCCGGGTATCGAAATTCTCATTGAGTTATCTGTCATTTGTAAATTAATTACTACTAGTTAAATTTTTATCAATTCAATAGCTAAATTAATTTTTAAGTGCATGAAATTAAGTTTATATAAGTTTAGTTACATATTTTTTTCTAAATTCTTAGATCTAACTAGATTATCTCTTTACTCAAAATATGCTGTGATGAAAGTATATTTAGAAACATACTATTATTCTTAATTTGAGTCTGATAAAATTAAACTATTAAATATATAAAAAAATAAACTATTTATATATTATTCATTCCTGTACAAAGTATCTTTTGGAAATTGAATATTTTATCTGGTTACTTTCTGGATGGTAATATTTATTTTTATTTAATCTAAACTGCAGTTCACTTCATTATAATTTAATTAATATAATATATTCATTAACATGGGTTTATTTATGGTATTTATATGTTATTAACATAACCGTATGTATGTATTTAACACCATTCGGTATACCTAACTGTTTAATTCACAGCTATGAAATAAAAAAGAAACTATTGATACATTTTAGTTCAACAATTTCCAATCGATAGTTAAACAGTTTCTGAATATTCCTCAACGCATAAAGTAATTTAAAAAGTAACTTCAAAATAGATTTGAAAATTCCTCGAAAATTATTGAAATCTCTCTCTATCATATTGGAATATGAAGTCAAGAATCCTAACAAAATACATCAAATTGACAATTCCAATAACTATATATTTTATTGTTTCGATTTCAGTTTCAAATAAATACATAAATAAATGAAATATAAATGAAAAAAACTAAATATATTTTCATAATTACGAGATACAAGTAAGATCTTGCATGTGATGTCACAATATTTCTTAGTCACTCGTCTTGAGAAAGTTCTCTCGTTTAAGGAGGTACTTCTATTATTTTATTTTGATCGTTATGCAAATCATCTCGTTATGAAAGGTGTTGCTCGTTATATGAATCACTCATTATGAGAAGTGCTGCTCGTTAAGCAAAATTTGATTTAATTTAAATGAATGTCAAAGAATTTATTTCATGTGATCGCAATGCGCATTAATTTCTTTATAATGCTCTTTGGTTCTCGATAAAAGAATGAGTTCTTCATTTTTTCCGATATCATTAAAGCAGTATTTAAAAACTTTTATTTCTATTATTTCCTACTTAATGACTTCTATAGAACAATGTATTTCGAAATGCAGGGGGGTTGAAATCAAAGCTCCACTTTGAAATAGTACTAAAAGGAAAACTACTAGGCCAAATGCTATCAAACTTAATAATTTAAATTGTCATGGAATTCCTTTCGGAAAAAATTGTTTAAAAAACTCACCGCTAGTTGTGAAATGATGCAGCGTCAATATCGTTAAGCAAATTATTAGAACATGATGATACCGATTTCAAATGTGATTAATCATTTACGAAACATGCTACAAAACATGATCATCTTATGTTATTGCAAAAGCGTTGTTCATAGTGAAAATTTGAACAATTTCGCGAAACTGATAAGTGCAATACACCGACATGTGCGTGAATTTCTCTAAGAGCTACTGGTGAGAATGTAGTAACATGATTTATCTTGCTTACAAAAAATATTGGGCGTCACATAAAACATGAGTTGTAACTCGCTTCAGAAAAGATTAACTGCATTTTATACCGGTATTTTCATGTCCTATATTGCTCAACAATATTGCGTAGATGGTCGTTTCCCCCCGGTGGTGAATTTTTGATTTGTTCTTTTAATTTTTGGCGTAAAAGAAATTCTTATTATCTCCTTTAAACTATTACCAAGTATTTGATTGGGTAGTTTTCCTTTAATGCTCATTTTAAATTGAAACTTTAATTATAACCACCCATACATTTGTCTATAATATTTTTCTTAATTCATGATGACAAATATTATGATATCCAAGTTTAATTTTTCACACCATATATTTTTGATTTCGTCCTGCTAGAGGAAACCTTTCTTTGGGAATTAATACTTCAATCGATAGTTAAAATCACGGAAAATTATTATTTTTTTATATGTGAAGAGAAAAAATGAACATCATTTTAGAATTCAAGCGCATGATGAAATGAGTGAATAATCTACTTCAAAATTCCATCCAACATGAAAAACGATCAATCGGGAAATAGCATTCTGATATTATAATTACTGAAATGACTTCAAGAATTGTATTGTCGTACAATTCAAGAATCAAGACTTCAAGAATTGTAAGCCGTACTGCCTCTCATAAAAGGTGTTCCTTATCATTATTTAAATAAATAAAAATGTTTATGAATTTACTTTAATAAATTTAATTTATCGATACAAAAATGCCAAACGAAAACAAAATTAATTTTAAATCAGCAAGTGAAAACCATAAATTTTTAGCAGAAAATTATAAAATGAAATAAAAATAATAATTATGAAACCTATTAAATATGCTTTTTATAAAGTATTTTAAGACAACTCTTTACAAAATTCATTAGATGCATGGCAAATCAGTCTCAGTCGCGAAAATAAAATAAGATTTTAAAACATAAACAAATTTCAAATCACAGCAGTTTTTGAAAGTTTCGAAGCATCTTGTTACATCAAATGGCTATAAATTCCAGAAGGAAGTCCTCATGTAAAGCAGATATTCTCTGATTCTCTCTAAATAACGATTCCTTCAATACTATTTAGTTTACAAATAACTGAAATTTCTAAACCCATCTTTAACTGGAAGACAGAAGACTAGCATTAGAGTCATGTCTTTTGTCGTCACTTTAAGTAAGCAGTGCATTGCAAGTGAAAGAAGTACATTTTTACGATAAGACATCACGCATGATGGGAATTGTATGAAATAAAGAGTTATTGAGTAATAAATATTTTATTGGATATTCTGAATATACTTTATTAAAAATAAATGAGAGAAAGTACTTTTAATTTGCCTTTTTACTATAATTTTTCAGTAATAATAATTTTTTGAGGGCGAAACAAACGGTTATTGCAATACTAGAAGGCAGAAAATCATTATATAAAAAATCCAATGTTGGTTTAAATATTTTAATTCATAAATGCTTGCTGAGTTTTGATATAAAAGTTTTAATTAATATATGCTTACTATGTGCTGTTAAAAAAGTATAAAATTCTAAATGTTAAAATATTAACAAATTTTAATTAGATTATTAAAATGTTTTGTCTTTGCATGCATATATAAAATACAAGATTAAGAGTAGAAATAGAAGCAACTGACAAGCTTTGATATTTTACATAATGCAACTCTCTAACATATGATTATAAAAATTATTTAGCGACCAAATAGCGTTTCTTTTGTAAAACAATTAAAGGATGTTGACTTTTCGCATACATGAAAAACAGCATTCAAAAGTAGTAATAACCTACAAATGTGCGTGCAAGTTATCTTTATTCAAACAACAAAAATTAAACAAATAGGCAGATTTCTCATTCACATGTGTTGATATAAATCGAAGACAAATGAACTCGATTTAAGTTCAGCTTTCCTTCAAAGCAAAATCTCAATAACTTCAGTTTATTCAGGATATTTTAATATTATTTATATTTTTGTTTTTTGCGTATCGATTTTCACTTTGTCGGATAATAAAATTGAAAGTGTTCTTATCGCTATTTATAGAAAACTTTTTTTCATCGAAAACTTCCAAGTATATGCATTTAGAGAGAACGCTCTATGGTACTTTCTTCTATCACATTTTGGACAAAATATGTATTGGAGCAGTTTAAATGTTTCCCCTTTCTTGTGATATGCAAAATTGAAGAAAAAAATGAAATAAATTATCACAAATTTCAAGTTATCACGTGGGAATATTATTATTATTTAAGTTAATTTTTGTCTTAATTAACTTAAGTCATTAATCAGTTTTAACCGATTAGAAACAATCACGACACTTTTCTATCGATCTCTATCCCTCTCTCTCTCACTCTCGTCATCTCTCTTTTAAAGCTCGACCGATTTTTAAATGGAAAGAAATACGTCGCTTTTCTAAATATCGGCGCATGCGTAGTCTGATAGTCTCGTAATTGATTCAAACCGGTTGAAACTGGCTAATGAATTGAATTAATTAAGACAATTTGTACGTATTCAGAGAATATATAATTCGAAAATCCAGTTGTAACTTTAGTTGGTGATAAATCGCCAAATGTGACAACCTTCTGCACTATTTTCTAACAACTAAATTTTAATTAACTGAGATTTTCCCTGAACCAACAAGTGTTATCGATTATATAAACAAAGATTTAATTTGTTTGGTTAATTAAAAAAAAACTTTGCGTGAGTTATACAATAACACTGTGGAGGAAAAATAACAACAGCAGGCAATAAATATTTTAAAAGCTATACTGTGAAAGTCGACTCTAAAATAAAATTAAATGAGTAGACGATAGATGTTTTAAAAGCTATATTGTGAACGCCGACTTCAAAATAAAAAAAGGGATATAGCGACAATTTGATGTTTGCGCGTTTTGAAGCTTCAATTATTTGTTGCCATCAAATCGCTTTAAAAACCTCAAGCAAAGCGCCATTGTGTTTTCACATGAAAAAAGGCGATAAGTGTGATTGCAATAATACAAAACTATTAGACAGATGGAAGGATTTTATTATATGCTTTTTATAAAACTTATATCTATCCACGTAAAATGATGGACCAAATAAAATGCAGGCATAGCATAAAAGATTAAAAATAAAGTCAATTTAGATTTAAATTGTCTTTTTATTTCCAATACAAGGAGGACATTCAAAATCTACTTGTTTCAGCCTTATTCCAGTAAGTTAATCAATTCTCATTTTTAAAATGTATTGGCCAAATTAAAGATAATTATTATGATGCTAATGATTATTAATATATTAATTTAAACGTAATTAAAGTAATGTAAAATGAAAATAATTCAAATAAATTACAAAAAAAATATTTTTAATATCTATGAAACATACAGAGCCATATCAGAAATTAACAACAACGCTCATAAGAAAGAAATTCTTTTACAAAATGCCGGCTAACATTGAAATGTTTTAAGGCATATTTGAAATTTGCGAGTATGTTGGTGCATAATTATAAGGCGTTTCTTTAACGTGCTATATTTTTAAAAAAAATTGCAATATTTCATATATTTATGAATTTAACTATTTTTCTACTTTCAGGTTATAAAAATGTGCCAGAAATCATACTCATATGCGTCCTTTTATGCTATAACACTTTGTGAATGGATGGAAAGAAGAGCAGTCATTTTACACTCTTAGCGAAATTTTTTGGTGATTCCATAATCGCTGCAGTAAATGTTTGTCAGTTTCAAATCTGGTGACATTAGTTTGGAAGATAAGAGAGGAAGGGGTTGGCCATCAGATTTCGACCACCAGGTATTTTCCTAGTAGCACACATATATTGTACAATATTGTATGGTATTAAACAATATCCGTAATTTTGCATAATATTGTTAAATATTAAATAATATAATATAATATCGCACAATATTGTAAGCTATTGTGCAACAGGATATGCTACTTGGGTTTTGGAATCTGGGGAAAGGGACAAAATCTTGACCACTCAAATGCTGGCCGACAATTACAATGTGGGTCATTCAACCATCTTTTGTCTACTCAAAAAGCTTGGGAAGGTATGCACCGTCTACCCACAAGAGCTCAAAGATAATAAAATGTTCATACTCGAACTTTCAAGATTTGCTTCAATAAAATGAATTATGTCCATTTTCGAAGGATATTGTCACTGTAGATTAATCATGACTTTTATTCAAAAATTCTTCCATTTAAACTATCCATTTTTGGAACCATCCCGTTAAAGATGATTTCCCAATGCGGAATCATCCATTGGTAAATCACCCTTAAAGGGATTTGTTATTGGTGGAACGGCGACGAGTGCCAACAATGGCGGATTCTAGATATAAATGACAAGCGCAATTCAGTATCACCAACGATGTCTATCTGGCTCAATTTAGTAATCGAAATGAAAATACCTCACAAAAATAACCGAATCGTCATCTGCCACGAAGACAAACATGCCTCAACCTAATAGATTGGTTTCTGATGTTGTATACTCAAATATTATAAGTATCGAACATATGATCTTAACATATCTTCCTCGAAAGACAAGCATGCAACTTTAATTCATATTTTAAACAGAGAGAATGTATTTTTAATTTGATACAAATAGTTTGATTTAATATCATATGTAGGAAAAACCAAATATTGATATCCATTTTAAGCATGCATAAAAAAGAATGGTAGAATTCTTTTAATGGAATTTCAAACTTTTATTCTGTAATTAAAATGACAGAAGTTGTGTCACAATTAAACTTCCAGCGAATGATCATATATGCTAACTTGAAAAGTTACGTCTATTTCCTAAAGGCATCATTATAAAACAAATTTAAGTTTATTAAAATTACTTAGAAATCTAAAGACTAACTATAAGAATTAGGTTGTAATTGTGAGAATCATAATAAATAAAATTATTTTAATATTTTTTTTTTGCTTGAAAATAATAGAATCAAATCAATGTCAAAAGGTAAGGAAGTATAAAATGACCAAACAGCTGAATAATCTGAAAAAAAAATCAAATCACCAGTGTTACAATATTGCAATGCAATATTCTATAAAAATATAGAAATAAAATAAAATGTTGAAGTAAGAAATCAGTTTTATAATCTCTTCATAGCACTGTTACAATCTTAGCGCTGATTCTCGAAATGCTCCAACATATAAATTTCCAGCAAATCTGATGCATCATTCATTATATATATTCGTGAAATACTTTCTTAATATAACATTCATTTCTTCAAAATCTTTCTCTCTTTTCACTTTAGCCTTTGTATATTTAGCACAATTTGCAAATAGGTAGATGTTCTACTTTCAACGTAATCTTTCAAATAGGCATTATGCATCTGACGTAAATAATTCAATCTAAAAAGCTTTTCTTTATTATTGGACGAAGGAATAGCACCATTTAAACTGTAGTAGTTAAATTATTTATAAAACAATAGCAAAGACGAGTAGATGCAGCAAAAATTTACTTCAATACAAAGAGATTTAAACTTCTAGCATGCCGTTAGTACCATAATGTTCCAAAAAATTCATCAAAAACAGCTACGAACATGCCCAATATTATGCTTTCGTAGCCCCTTAAGTTAAAATATATATATAAGGAAATTCTTTAATATATTGTTAACATCGTGCAAAAGAAGGTAAAAACGTCTGTCGCCTATGAAACTATACTTTACTTATTATTGTAGAATAAGGAGTGACTAATGTCAGGGACAATTCGGTATTCTAATACCATATAATTAAACATCAAGTTAATTTGAATTAATATAGATTCAAGTTTTTATATCTGTAGATATTGTTATGTATATTGGAAATTTATTGTGTATACATTTTGTACGATTTCATTTAAAATTGAAACTTTTGTAAGCTATTTATTAATCTTTGGCAATGCAAAATTTCTTTTCTCAAATTTTAAATACGCAAGAAAAGTTTAAATTGCTTACATTGTTTCGAATTATTTGACATTAAGAATACATAATAAACATAAGACATATGTTTTAACATTTATGTTTCCACCACATTTAAGAAATGAAAAATATGGCATATAAAGCTATTGTCTCTTTCTAAATTCAAGCACAAAATTAGATTTAGTCATTAACAAAGAAAATTGAAGTGCTTATGTAAAAATAGCAATGCAAAATATAACATTAAAACTACTGATGTTCCAATAAAACACTCTTGAAAATTTAAGCTTTTGATAGATATTGCTTGGGATCATTTTGCCGCAAGCCAATATAATTTAAAAACTTCACTGAAAATTATCCCATTTACAACCCACTGACTTTTGAAAAAAGCAGATTAGTTGAGAAGTAAAAGTTTTAACGAGTTCTCGGAATAAGTATGAATGACTGAACAGGCCTCTGGTAATGAAATTACTGGGAAATTGACTACCATGGTAACACAATTTTAACTGTGGTAGCATCAATGGTTGCCAAAAATATCCTTAGGGGAAAATTAATACTTCGTTTCTTAAAGTTAAGTATTGTTTTGGCTCTCATCATGTCCTAAGGATAAAAAAGTCAAAGCTTAACTTGTTTTTAATGGTTTAAAGGATAATAGTATATTACAATATATTGGATTTTAAAGAAGAAACCAAAATTTTTTGATATCCAATAGTTAATTGTTTATTTTTATTTTTAATTAAATTCATATTATTTATGTATTATTAGGGATAATAAGAAATTGACATCTATAAATTAATAGAATATCAGATAAATAAATGCCCAGGAATAAATTGAAAAGTTAATTAAGAGAATAATTATTGATAAAGAATAAAGCTTATATATAAATAAAAAATGAAAATATATTATAAAATAAATATAAAAAATATGTAACCGTATATAGAAAAAACTTAAATACATGGAATAAAAAAGGAATATATTAAACATAAAACTATGTTTAAAAACAGCCACAAATGTCTCTTTATAAATCTTTGGTTATCCTTAATTCTAAGTTTTATTATATAATTAAATGGAGGAAGAATACCAGTTTTCAATCTTGAATCATTTTATAATGAAGCAATATTTCCCCAAAGTAATAATATTAATTAAACGCATGCTTGTTTATCTTCTTTTTCTTTTTCACTCAATTTTTGGACAAGAAAAATATTCTGTACACATATTCATGCGCAGTAAATTTCTTGAATTTTTCAAAAGCGGAATTACGTTCATAGTTCATTTAAGAAATAAGATATAATAAATTTAATTCATGACGACGTACAGAATAACGATGGAGTTAAAAATAAACTGTGATACTAATTTTTAGCTGTTTATTTCCCTTCACTCCTAAGAAAATAAGAGGAATTTAATTTTAGAAACTACAGATTTCGAATGAAAAATTATCAAGCACCGATTCTTTTGAATAAATACCATATATATCACAAACAGATCCAAAACTTAAAAAAAATATATAATGTGTTTTAAACATTTAGCAATTGTCTTACCTTAAAGAATTGAAATTAATTCCCGACTGCAAAATTCACAGAATAAGAAATTATTTTCGCTATTTACTATATCATTTTGAGATACATCGGCAAAACTTTTTGCTTTAATTTCACTGTTTTATAATTTACCCCTTGTTCGTTATTAAGAATACAAAATGATAATAATTGTTAACTGTTTTTAAGTCCTTGTTTATAATTATTATGTCATCGTATGACACATTGGCAAAATAATTGAATCGATATTGATGTTTGAATAAAGTATTAATTAATTTTTGAAATAAATTAGATGTTCCCAGTAAAAATGTTCTTTTTTAATACATTTTATAATTATAAATGTTTTTATCTATGTTGTGTTTGTAAACAATGATTCAGCATTAACCTCTGTTCATTGTACAGAATCCTAAATAGAAAATAATTTTTTATTTGAATGGAATATACACAGAAACCATTTTAAATTGTTGCTAAAATAAAAAAAAAAATAAGACATCGTTTTAGTAACTGAATTATCTCTCATTTTAATATTCTCTTATAAATGTCTGTCATCATAAGAAAGACTGATTTATAGTCATATGTTTTGATTGTTGCCGAGTGCCGAGCCAGTAATCCCATAGCTTGACAACCATTTGGTGATGAATTTGGTGACATTACCGTGGTTAACAATGTTCTAAACTTCAATAATTTTGTTGATCAGTCCATTAAGAACTGATATATGTCTGGCTGGTCTAGAAGCTTCTAACCCCCCCTCCCGGGAACTATAAAAGGTCTGCACTCTCAAGTTGTGTGGTCATCGAGAATTAAATACATGTGGTGGATAGTAATTAAAGTCGCCAAAAAGTAAGGTCTCTCAGAGAGGATTGAGAGGAAAAGGAGGAGTCAATTAGTGTCGAACTGGATTGTGTGCCTTGTTGTATAGAAAGCAGCTTTGAAACCTGTGTAGCCAATCTCGTGCAGCTAAAGTAAAGAAACAGAGAAGTGTTTCAGCCGTCTGGAGAGACCGTAGAGTGAAGTTACGAGAATTCCCCTCTCTTTCTGAATTCTCGCTGGCCGCTTTTCGCGCTGAGGTCGATTTCAACTTGTGGGATATTGTTGTTGCTGGGTGTTGCTGTGTGTTCGTCTCGGCTTTACATATTTTTTGTCTTTGTGCCGTCCTGTCTTTGTGTAAATAAACGCCGGCGTTATTTCTTATTGTGGCCTTCTTATTCTATTTTTCACACGATACGCCCATCTAAAAAGAACTCTCTGGATCAAATCTGTAATATTATAAAAACATAATTGCAGATATTCATCAAAATTATCTATAACAGTAAAACTGATAATATAATAATAACTGTCTACCAATTGTTATAATAAATAAGGACACTGCATGAAAATGTTAATAGTCATCATAATATTTGCAACGAAGGAATTATTTATTTTGTTGATAGACTAACATTAAAACAGATATAATCCTCAAAAAACTCAAACAATGAAAAGAATATAACTCGGAAGACCTTATTAATTAAATGCTTTTTTTTCACTTTTATTAAGTTGAAAAGGGCATATAATTTACTTTTATAATGTATATTCGGCGATTTTTTTCATTTTTAATTATTATAGTCATAATTTCTTTCTTCAATTACTCGAAACTATTAAGGTCTATGCGACGTAGAAGAGTAATGGAAGAATAAGTGTATTGAGACATATTTGAGGCAATATTCATAAACAAATTTATTATTCATTGCTTCACATTCATCATTATCATCGCACAACTAGCAATTAAGCATTTGTCTTTGCAAATTCCTTCAAGCTTTTATATTCAATACAATGTATCAATACGACAACGTTCCACGAATTGAGTAAGATGTTTTAATCGGAATTGGAGTGTTCCAAACAAAGTTGACAAGCAACAGTATTTGGAAAGTAGAGATTGTTTATAGGAATATTGCTACCCCGAGTAGAGACAGATCTCGCTAATTGCCTAATCCGTTCGTTCGAGAAGATAGTGCAGTGCTAAGACTTGAAAGAGTAATAGTAACGACAAGACATCTAGTAAAGTAGTCTCGCATAGAGATACGAGCAGTGATACCAGCTATGAGCCAAGAATGGCTCTCTATCGAACATTCACAGAAACATAATTGAACTGTACCGACAACCGTAGCAACGAGTATATAGTAGGTGTAGAAACTGTGTCGTTCTTTTGAAACGGACAGAGAGATTATTGAAACGTTTATGTGGGAGATATGGAGCCATCTCCATGAAGCTCCAAGACTATTCCCTTTTCCCAGCTTTGAAGAAACGTTGATCCGAAACAAATTTAATATCAGACGGTGATTTTCAGAAAGGTGAAGAGAACTAGCTCAGATGCCAGGGACCTGATTAATAATAAGATAAGTTAAACAAATTGGTTCAAAGGTGTGATAAATTAGTTTGGTGATTATGTAGAGAAGTGAACGCAACATATGTCTCTTGACTACCATGTGTATCCCGGGTCTTTTGTTAATAAAGCACTTTTCTTTTGTTTCGTAAACTTTTTTGGATCACCTTTCGTATTTTATCAATAGCTTTTAATATAAATGTACATTATTTAAATCCTTATTATTAATGATGTCTATATTACATTAATTTATACAAGAAATATCTGAATAATGAACTAATTTAATCATGATTCTCGTATGCCTGAGTCAATCGATGCAAATTCTAGGTGATGAAAATCCTTTATCAAATTTTTAATAGAGTTTTACCCATTATCTCGCTTTCTGGTAATTAATTATTCTGTCTAGAATATGACAGATATATGTAAATAATTATTGAATGGAAGAATATTTTATCATTAATATTAATAACAACATTTTATAAACTCATCTTCGTATTAATATGAGATTATTTATAGCAAAATGACAGATTTAAAAATTATCAGCTATATAAGCAAGGCTTTTATTAATTAAGAAATCTCTCTTTTCACATTGATTATATTTAAAAATTCCAAGTTTGAATGGGATTTCCAAGAAAAATGCTTTAAATAAATAAAACTGATTTGACTGTATTGTATATCCTTATTTTATTATATCATGAGTTATTTCATCAACATTAATAATGCACTGTTATTAACAGAAATATTTTCTACTGCACACAGATAAAATCTGAAATGGGAGAATGAAAAGAGTTTAATAAACTGAATTATAATATGATTAAGGCATATATTCAATTCATTCCTATTTTATCATTTCATTTTAAGGTAAGATTTTATTCACCTATCTCAGTATAATGAAATTAACAAGTTTCAATTTCAAGCATAGAAACAAACCTATCTTTCTCAAAAGCTGCTGGTGGGTACTAAACAACTGTATACTCAAACGTATTCTGAGACTTTTCAGATGAGTTTCCCTTTCCCTTAATCCATCAAGGTGACGTTTCTAAGAATCAAACACCAACAATTAATCTAATTTAATTAAAATGGAAAGAAACTTCACTGTAATAGTCAGGCTGCTCCGGCATTCACCATATATTCCTTGAATATGCATTTGCAACATTATTAGAATTAATAATAATTTATTTATATTTAATATTTTACTTTTTTAGTTTATCTTCTACTTGCAGCAACGCAAACTGAAATATTTTTTTTTCTTCTTTAGAATAAAAAATAACCGTTGCAACAACCTGTACTTCGACATAGCCAGAAGGCATCTTTTCAACTTAAAAACAAGAAAAAGATTCAAGATTTGAATTGAAATTTCGAATCAGTTCGATATTCTTTTTTAAAAAAGTATTTAAAATCAATAACGAGACTATTATATTCCAAGCCCATCATAGAATGTGTTACATGTTTGAAAAGTTATGAGTGGTACATTTACTGATGACGACGAAATTACAAACTTTCTTACAATTCTCCTTTAAAATACAACATATCATTAGTGATTTTTTATATGTGATTTTTACATGGCTTTTATTTATGATGTAGGTTGATTTTATCGATGATTTTTTTAAAAATTAATTAGTCCTATTTAAATGAAAATGGAGTTGTAGAAGATTAAACAACATAAATCAGTAAAACTATTATAAAATAAAATTTAAAAAAAATCTCTTAAAAAGTATTTAAAATTTAAAGTAAAATTTTTCATTTGCTTAAACATTAAAAAATTATATTTTTGCTAGAATGGTTTCTTGTATTATTTGCCTTAACTTACTACTTTTTAGCAATGGCAACTTAGCATCATTTGGAGATATGGTATTGTATTCAACTTGCTAAGAAACATAGGCAGAATCATATTTAACAGAATGAAATTTATTCCTCTTTTAAAACGGGCAATTTACAATAATTTTTGATTAAATTAAAATATATATTTTTAAAATAAGTACAAATAATTTAAAATATAAACTAAGATTTATTTATGTTGAATAAGTTTAAAAAACCCTCTTAAATTGCTACATGTTTTGGGCAATAAATTCTGAAGAAATGCCACTAGAATTCAAGGTTTCTTCTCCGATTGAAAGATAAACTATAATAAAATAGATTCTTAAATTATATATTAGAATTTTATTTTTGTCAAAAATTTTATACAGGACGTCCCAATTTAAATTTACCCTATTCAGAGTTACATACCGCCGTAACTATTCATCCGAAAATACTGAAATTTTGGATACGCCTTAATAAAGGGATGAGAAAAACATTTTGCTAAAAAAAAAATTTAGTTCCAAATGCCGCCATTACAGTTCGCATCATCAACTATTTTATTAGAAGAATTACGCAATAGCTTGGAATTAATCCAAGTCATGTTCAATATGATGACCACCATTGTCAGCTATCCTCTGAAATCTGAAAATGGCATGTTCAAGAGTAGAGCGTAGTGTTTGCGTTGAAATATTGAGCACTTGGCAGCAAATACTGACTTTAAGGGTTGTTCTCGGGTTGCCATGGCGAACCAGATCTTTCAAATATCCCCAGAATCAAAAAATCGCATGGATTAAGGTCTGGGAATCGGGAAGACCAAGCATTATTGAAGTGGCGGTTTATTACTCTTTCTTCTGTAAAATATGCTTTCAGAATATTTTTTTACACTTTTTGCAGTCTCACCAACCTGCATAAAAAGCGTTCTGTCAAGACATTGGTGTGATTGTACAACTGCATTCTCCAGCATCGATGCATATCGCTCTTTCATGATACAAGCCCCTGCACCTGATGAAGTTTGTTCTTCGAAAAAATACGGCTCCAGAATAAAAGAAGCATTAAATCCACACCATACCGTTACTTTCGGTGAATGTAACGGAACATCTAGGGTACAGCGGGGATGTTCTGTAGCAAAAATTGGCAGTTATGCGTATTCACCTAGCCATCTACATGGAAATGAGCTTTATCGAACCACAAAATGTTCCAAGGCCATTCAGAATCAAGCTCACACCGAGCAAGAATTTACAGTGAAAACTTTAATCGTGCGTCAAAATCTTGTGGATGCAGCTGATGAACTAGTGAGATTTTGTATGCATAATATCGTAGGATATTCCTGAGGATCCTATGCACAATGGAACGTGGCCTATCCAACACTAAAGGAATTGATTTTCTTCCTCTTCCAGGATGAACACCCAACGATCCTGTTTCTTAAAATTTCGTAATCATTTTCTTTAATCCTTGAGACGTCATTGGATCTGTTCGAGGATCCTTCAAAGTCCAAAATTTCCTTAAGGCTGCTGGTGCTGAATCGTGGTTTTGATACAACAGTTTGACTAATATAGCGCGAGATTGCAAACTTAAAGTCATTTTGAGTCGCGAACACACTTGCATGAAGATTTCAACGAATGCATTCCTTTTTATACTGGCTAGCTGTAAAGCGAAGTTGTAACATTTGCATATGCTGTAGTTTAAAATGTTTGTTTAGTTTGTTGGTTGAATTAACGTCGGACTAGAGCTGTGCAATGGGTAATTTGGCTAAGATTCGGACAGACCCGCTTTACATGAATATTCCCTCTAGTGGCGACAGTTAGAACTAAATTTTTTTAAGCAAAATATCTTTCCCATCCCTTTATTAAGGCGTATCAAAAATTTCAGAATTTTCTAATGAATAGTTGCAGCGGTATGTAGCTCTGAATAGAGTAACTTTAACTTGGGACACCTCGTATAATCTTCCCTCCAAATCATCAATTAATAGAGGCTTGTTTAGAATGTTTTTATATAATTTGCTTATGAAGATGATTTGAACATAGGTACTTCGAAATTTTATGTTCTAGGATTTACTTAACAAAAAGAAACTATTTTTATTTTTTCAAAGGAATAAATAAACAATACAAAAGACATCGAAAAAACGATTGAATCACTATTTTGATTATTTACAAGCTATAAAAATTAGCAACGAAACTAAAAAAATAAATTTGTAGTGCTATGAAATTTATAAAACACACATTTAAAAAAAATAAATTAAGGTTCTAGTTTCAATTTTGTGTTCGTGTACATGAAACTTTAAATTATTTATATTGATTTTTTATATCACAACCTAAATATCTTTTATTGGTGTTATGATAGTTTCTTTAGTTTTCTCTTAACATCTTATTCTCTTATTTATTATTTCACTTTTTTAATATTAATTTATTATTTCACTTTTTTAATAATCAAAACAGTGCCAATTTTATCATCTTTGTCGTTATATTATTATTGCTCTATTTTCAATATAAATGTTGTGTAATGCTTCATCCTTTACAAGGTTATTAATGCTTATTTATTTTTGTCTTAAAATTTCCCATGACTTTGATTTATGTATAGTTTTAATTTCACTACAAGCATTCATTTTTTTTATTCCCTTTTTTCTAAATAATAATAAGTGTAACAGGGCAACTTTTCCAGCTCGCCACCTAGCGGCCACTTCACAAAAACTTCAGTCTGTGTTCTGGAGTCATGGAGTAAACATGATGTTTTCCTCGATTATTATATTTTTCCATAAATATTTGTATTAATCGTATGTCAGTATATTGTATTTTGTGTGTTATGTCCTTTAATGTTTATTAAGAAGATTTAAGTAAATTTAGCTTCTTTCTTTAAGAGTTTTGTTTTTCCCTAGCAGGAATAGTTTTTGGCGCCCAACGGTAACTAGTTTTGTTTACGGTTACATAAGGAAATCTGTAACCGAACTGGTCTGAGGCAGAGCCGTCTTCCCCGTGATCTGGGCATCCCAGGTTCGAGTCCTGGTTCGGACATGATCGTTCTCTACCCTTTGTTCTCTCTCTGTGTGAAAGAACTCTCCTGTATCCCAGAATCACACAAATATTGTACAATATTGTATGAGATTGATTTATAATCGTAATATTATAGAATATTGTTTAATATCATATAATATCGTTCAGTAGAGAACAATATTGTGCGTCAAGATGGGCTACTTAGGTAAAAAAGGATTGTTCTAGTAAATGCATTTATCATTCTTTTATGAGCTCTAAGTCAGCCATGCCCATACTTCTGCTCTCGTATACTCAATGAATTTTGTCCTCAGAAATGCCAAGTGCACACTACTGCATACCTGGCTTGAATCGCTGGCAGTTTGTCAGCGTGCTTATAAAATGCCATAAATAACAACAGAAATTCTATTATGTTCTTGGTATATCATTAGCATAGATTATATTTCATACCATTTAATCGTTTAACACTCATGGTTCTTAGAGGTAACGAAGCATGAAGCTGTGTTCGATGCAAATAAGTACATTCGCTGTTGAAAGACCTGTTAATATGCCTTTCAAATGTTGATTTTCATTGCATGAAAATGAATGCATTAATCCCTTATATAAACTCTTATAGAAATGCGAGTTGGCTTTTAATATTTAAAATAAGGTAAGAAAGGAGTGAATGACATTCAGGATATGGAACAATAGAGAGCAAGCTGAAAGTTTCTTAAATTTTATCGGTTTAATATATATGATAATAGTAATTTTTTTTTTTTCGTTTTTAAAACATTTTGCTAATTATATAAATTATCAACTATTTTCATTATTCAATGCATTTAAATATCACTAATATCAAGACTATAACTTCTCCACGATTCCATCTCATTAAGTTGTGAGTCACTGAAGGATGAAAATGTTTCGGATGTTCTTCGTCACTCTTTGACTTTAATTTCCCCTATTAGATATTTTTTCATTCAATTTTTTTGCATGTTATTTTATTTCTGAGAGCATTATTTTTTGAATCCCTATTATTAGATCCCACTCTCCCTGTATATATATATTTATATATGGAAGTTTTAATAGTCAATTAATAGTTGAAAATTTAAATTAGATTTAATATTTTGAAATTGATGTCTGACAAATTCTCCGTCTTTAGTCATTTGAAGATGTTTTATTACATAGACTGTATTCATTGCTATTATTCCTTTTTACAAATGAAACAATTCAATAAAAAAATAGTCAAACAAGGGCCTGAAATAGCTTTTTGAACTCCTCCTGATTTTTTTAGACTGTTTCTTTTCCAATTAAATTAAAACGTATTTATTTATTTTATGTTTTATTGAATATTTCCTTCTCTTTTTCCCAACCACCTTAGAATAAACTTTAAAAAATTTATCAGTATATTAATCCATTACACTTTTTAAAAAGTTATGATTATGAAATCTTATCTTACCATTTTTATGTTATACAGCATCATACCTCTACATTTAATGATTTTCTTTTGGCTTAGAGCCACTTTAAATAGATGAAAAGCGTCAAAAAGGGAAAAAAATTACTATACTTTTATCGTTAGGAGGGGGAACTCTCAAGACCTGGTGTTTCTAACGATAGTACTTCTTAGCTATCAGGGAAACTTTCGCTTCATAAAGCAAAGTTATCTTAAACTTCTGCTCAATATCACTAAGAACCTTTCACATTTCCTTGTAGTTTTCCCAAACTTCTTATTTACTCTTATGGTAAAGTGATGACGAGTATATAATACATTTTATTATCGGAGTAGGGTTAGGATAAAATATATCCCTTTATAAGATTTAAAGCTTACAGAAGTACTAGTCTTTCATCTGAAACACAACTGCACATCTTAAATGATATTTTGAAAGCAGATGAAACTTACATGCTTAGTGTCATCATGTGTCTAAGGCCTCCACTCTTTAATTTAATGATATTTAGTTTCAAGTGTTAGTACTGAATTGCATGATTTTGTAATAATACTTAGCATTTTTCAAAGCCTTTTGAAATTTTGTAAGGAAAAAGTTATAAACTATAAGTGAAAAATACAACTAAATACAGCAACTTATATTTTTTAATGCTTCACGAATGTTAAAAAAATACTGCATCTTGATATTATTGCATAAAGTGTTCATAATTTTATTTGTAACAACATTAAGTGCTGATGAAATGTTAAATTAGAAACGTCTCTATTTGCAATAGAAGACGTTTTGTATTAAATTCCGTAGTCTTGTATCTAGAACCAGAAGAAACCGGGTACAATAGCATTTATATACTTTACGTTGTTATTTGGATATTTTTTAACAATAAATAAAGAGATCTATAACCATTACAAATAAATTATTACTTTCTTGTTGAATAATTTTTCAATGGAAGAGAGATGTTTTACCTTGATCTGGAACTTTCAATGGGTTTCGCTCTTGAAAAATATATTTACTGCTGTTATTTTTAAAATGTATTTTCTATCGTTGTATTAGACCATGGAATTAGGTACACCAGAAATTATATTCTTCATGTTGTTATTTAAAAATTTGTTCGAAGTCAATCTATTTATTATCTAATTAATAAATGTGTATCTTAATTATATAAACAACTTTGAATTATATATATATATATATATATATATATATATATCATCCTAAAAGCTATTCGAATTTGAATACAGTGTCAAGCAGAGAAAAAATAAATGGAAGTTCTGAGCATCATCTATTTTATTTTAATTTAATATTAAAATTAATATTCACTCATTTCTTTTTTATTAAAATATTAATATTGCAATAGTTTTTGGAAAAATGTTTCTTGATTAAATTCTTAATAAAACTATCTGTTGCTTTTATAAATGAAATTTTGTTATTACAAATTGTTTTAATTTTAATAAATTGTGAGAAATGTAATTTTTTGAAAATTTTAGAGTTAAGATTAGAATGGTAATTACAGGGTTTAATTATTTTAAAGCTGAAATTGTCTCTTTTATCATAAATACCAAAGACTGTTTTATCATTAGAAATTTCGATTCTTACATCCAGATAAGTAGTTTCAAGATGATTTATATTTTTTCTGTTAAAATTAATTCTTTAGGATAGCAATTTGTAATAATATTGGTATTCTCCAAGTTTATCAAAATTAAATCATCAATAATTCTCCAATCATTTATTAAGTTATTTTTATTTCTTTTTCTCGTAATAATGCATGAAAATATTAGCTAAAGAACTTAAGAAAGATGTACCCATTGGAATACTCTTAACTTGTTTATAAAAGTTAATACCATTGAAAACATAATTTTCAGTAATATTAAAATTGCATAAAACCAGTCAGTTATTTTTATTAATGATATCATCATTTAAATATTCATCATATATAAGAGTACTTTCTTACTTTATAGTGTATACTATATCTTTCCAATGAAATATTTGAAATTTTGTTGTAATTAACAATAAAGCTTAGCATTTAGCAAAGAGACGATGAAAAAATTTACTGAGTTTTCATTTTTATAAAAATGTAATTTTTTTCCTGTCATATAATTGTCGAAAGATATCGACAGAAAATTAGAAAAATTGCAATAAATATAAAGTCTTCTAAAATAAAATTTGCTATATTTCTAACAAATTTGAAATTTGCTTATATATTTTCAAGAAGCTATGAATATCATGTTATACACATTAATTGATCTTAATTTGTATCAGTTATTTATCTTGAAGTGTTGGTTGATAACTTATAAGCATTTAATTTTGAAAATTAAATCAATGGTTGATTATTTTTAAACTACAGTCTCAGATTTTAAAAGAAATTCTTAATCGGAATACAAATAAACAAAGTTTTTAATTAGCTTGGCTATAAATAAGATGATGAATTTTCATAATTTTTGATATCTTTAGAAATAATTTCCTTGGTGATACAACAAGAGATGTAAGTAAATGCTGTATATTTTCAGCTCGAGAAATCAAATTTTAATAAGATTTGCTCGAATTTCTTCATTCAGTTTGATTGTAATTCCGTTGCCCTTTTAATTCTTTTCTTTGCAATTGGAAATATTTTAAAGCATACATATGTTTAGTCTAATATGCTATCAGTCTCTGTGCATGCGAATTTTAATTTTCTTATTTGTATTAAAAAATTCATTTTATTAAAAAAAGAGATTTAAAGACCATCCATATAAAGATATTCCACATGCCTCAAGATTCAGAATGAAATTGAATATAGTTTCGATGTCAATACATAATTCTGATGTTTTAGACAAATTCAGTTATTCGTCTTGTTCAGTTAAGTTTTTGCCTGTCAACGGATTGGTTAGAAAAAAGATGTATATATTACATGCCCGTAGCGCCATCTAGTAGTGATTATGTAAAAATCGATTTCAAAATTCAACAATAATTATAGTTCAAAAACTTTAAAAAAAAAGAAAATATTTAATGAAAATTTAAGTTTATTACATTTCTCTTTAATAAACAAATGTTTACACTTTTCAGTTAGAAAAAAATTGAATGTGTATTCTTAAGTTAGAAAATAATTTATATCATATTTGTTATTATGAAAAGTGAGCAGAATCAATATTCGAAAGGAAGTAGGCTCTTTGAGGCAATGCAGAATTTTCTGTTTTCAAGAGAAAATATTGCATACCACTGAAGATAATCTAATAAACTCGTTGCAAGCTTTCTAAATGCAATTTAATATACTAAGTTGTTTGCTCTAGATGAATTTTTATCTTGGCGTGGATAATTAAATTGTACTTTCTGTATATGTTGATGTATTGTAAACAATATATGAGCATTACTTAAATATTGTTAAAGATAACAAGACTTTTCTGTTATGTCTCGGATTTAGAAATGAGAACCATTCCATATTATATATTTACCTGGTCTTTTAAAAGGGTGAAAAGGTTTGATTTAACATTTATTGCTTCTTTTTTGTAGTTTGTCTAAATACAGTGAATAATTACAATTAATATGCCTATTAATCCTCTTTATAATTAAGATGATAATAAAAACTTGTTAAAAGATATTAGAAATTAAATAATACAAGTGTATAATTAATTTTTTAAATAATTTAATAACCAATATTTCTGTTGAACTAAATTTACGTCTATATTTACTTCTCGAAATCCTTGTATGTTTTGTTGGAATCAGTTTACATAATTCTCTAAGGCACATTGATTAATATCAGCTTACTACACTTATTAATTTTCTGATAATAATATTAATTTTCTCTATGCTTACAAGCCCAAGAGATTTCAAATTTAGTACTAAAATAGAAATTTATTAAAATAATGCAAAAAAGTTTTAAAAACTGAAACTAATATAGTTTTCTATATTTATTATTCTGGAGGCTGATTATATGTTATTTAATGCCCATTCCTCATGTAATTATATATCTTTGTAACTTTGGAAATATATCTTTGCAAAATTTTAAATATATTTTTGCAACACTGGAAATATATCTTTGCTATAGTATTACATATAAAGCTGGGTTATATAAAGCTGGGCATCGAGGTTAGTAAAAGAATATGTAGGGAGTATGTCAAAAATATGTATACACACTTTGAATCAACAAATAAAAATTAAATTTCATTCTACAAGGTTGACTTGTTGGTATTGGAAAGTTTAAAGTCCAATTTGAAACAAAAATACTTTTCTTGATGCAAATGTAACTACTTTTCAAAATGATGGCCTTCAGCATCAATACATTGCTGATTGTCACCATTGATTCCGTACATCGTGTACAATGGAGTTTCTGCGCACATCATTTGAATCTCATTCCGAAATGTGTCTATGTTACGTTTGTACATCTTATCTTTTACTCAGCCCCATAATAACAAATCCAGTGGCGTAAGCTAAGTGACGCCGATCCAAGTCGAAGGTGAGAATTTTGTGAATACGTCCAGAAGGTTTTGACACTTAAACTGAGACTTATGGGTAGCATAATTTGGTTTGAAAAGTAGTTACATTTATATCAGGAAGTAATTTTTCTTTCAAATTGGATTTTTAACTTCCCATTTTCTACAATTGAACCTTGTAGAAGGAAACATATTTTTTTCTTCGGGGATTCAAAGTATGTATGCATTATTTTGGCGCATACTGTATTTAATTCCTTGAGATGAAGTTCTAATTATAATTTACGTAAAATATAGCAATTAATTTATGTTTCATTCTACAATATACAATGGTGAGTATGTGTTTTCGGAATAATTAGATATTAAATGATGTGTACGACACTTTAAAAGTCGATATATATTATATAAGTTTCATTAATGGATTTTTCACTTTGATACTTGATTTGATAATTATTATTAGATAATTTCAGTATTCAGACAGCTCATAGAGGCATGAATCAACAAGCTAAAGATAAATATCAGTTGCATATAAAAATAAATTGTATATTCTAATTTTAAATTTGTAATGAACTAATACAAAAAGAGCACTATAATTTGTTTTTGCTGAGAATATGATGATAATTTAAGCAGGAATATCATGATGTTGAAAAATCAATACTTCTCTAAATTTAATTATGACGACTTTATTTGAAAACATCATTTAGCTTTGATTTAAACACCAACCGTGTTGCATTCCTTTCTTAAAAGTAGTTATGCATCAGCTCTTTCAAGGGCAATAAATACTGCAGTAAACATATATTTGTTGAATTTTACCTGTTGAAGAGCACATTTGAGCAAAGAGAGAGAGATGGTGAAGATATGAGAAATAATGCCCTTGTATTAAATGTCAGATTGCTGTCACATACAGGCTTTAAGTCTTAAAATAATTAATCACCTTATTTTGTCAACATCTAACCATCGGACTAATGTCACTACAAACTATCTTCAAACCCGTCCATCAGGAAATAATGAGGGGTCAATGAAAAAAAGCAATCAATCTTTAATTCTATAAGGATATCCCCACTGTCCAGAGAATACCTAGGGATTCGACAAATCAAAAGGAAGAAATCGTCCTTTTCGGCCACATGAATTCCACTTGATGACAACACTCAATACGGTATCCTATGATTAATGATTCCTCGGATAAAAGAGATTTGTAATATTTTTTTCATCGATGACATCAAAGGTTTCTTGATTAATGACCAAATTCTCTGTTCAAATGAATGTTGTTTTGTAAAATGATCGAATCACTTGGTGACATAATACAGAAAGAAGTTCCTGTTTTTGAACTGTGATTTTATGCTCAGTATTTATTTTTTCTCTCCAAGAAAAAGTGCAAAGGAAGAGTATAAAAACTGCTTTTTGATGTGAAATCCACATAGAAGGAATGAGACAACATTGGCTTGATTCAGAATGCAATATTATTAATACATAAAATATTTTAATATAATATAATTATATTTAAAAAAATAGATGAATCATAAACAATTTAGAAAAATGGAATTCCGTAATTAAAGACTGAATAATTGAAAGGATTTCAAAAGTAATATTACTATTATGATTTCATATATACTTTGTTAAAGGATATATTTTGGCTTCTAGTATAACTTCATTTGATTTTTATTTATTTTTAACCATTGCAATAATATTCAATTCCAATGAAATAATCCTAAATAATTTAACCTAATAGAATTATAACTGATATACATAGAAAGTGATCACACATTATTCTTTTCGATTATAAAAATTGATTTGTATCATTTAATTTTCAAATATATTTTCCTTTGTTATATTTTTGTTCATAAAATTAATATAAGAATTTAAGACAATGAAAACAAGAATGCAGGGCAAATGAAGTTCTGATTACCATTAAATGTTACAAATCAATTATTTTAATCGAAAACCATAATGTGTGACCACTTTCTATTTATTTCATTTTTACAACTAATGGTGTAAATTTGAAAAGCCACTCGGCCAGTAAAATAGCAGAGCGTAACTAGTTGGGGGGCATATGGTGCAATTGATCCCCCTCACACTTATTTCTTCCACCGGAGTGAAGTTGAGCATTTCGTAGACAAAACCTTAAATCGGTTTTGATTGATTTTGGAGAACTGGGCATTAATAAATATGATAATTTAAAAGCTATCTTAAAGATAATGTATTGTAAACAATCGAATATTCAAGTAACGGTTAATTAGATAAAATAAATACACATGACAAAGCAGTAATAAAGGTGAAAAGTCAATATCGCTCTGACACAAGATGTCATATTTTGACGATAATTCCGAAAATTCAATGTAATGGACGTCGAGGGCATTATTGGGGTATATTTTCAGATACCTGATTCAAATGTTATTCATTCAGCTTATAATTGGGATTGTACTTGGCATAATAGCTCAAAAGCTGATAAATGAATATAATGTTGCAGTTTTCAAGACTGTTTATTATCTTTCGATTAAGATATTATTATGATTTATTAATTTTTTTTATTTGCATTCTTTATTTTGATCATCTGCCTTTGGATCTATTAAGGTAATTGTAAAATTAATTTTGTGCATGAATAAATAAATAAGGTTTATCTCCATAAAGCCATTTTTTCCGCCCAATTGTTATTTTATCGAAAATAAATTTGAAATTATTTCTAATCTATTACGTTTATTTTATTGTGGTAATTCTATTATTTAAGTTTGATTAACTTATAAAGCGTATCTAATACCTCAGCTATTGAAGACGTAAGTTTGTAATAGCCATGCCAAAAAGAATTGCTTTAATTTTCTCAAATTATGTAAATTTGCTATATAACAATGCAAATTAGTTTTATGTAATTTATATAACAAAAAAATATATCTCTAGTTAAAGTCCGATTATATATTTTTGTGACCATGCTACAACAAATCCAAGTGCCTACAATATGAGTTACTACAAACTATATATATTATTAAAATCTAGAAGGAATTAGAACCATATTTTTTCATCAATTAGAAGTCAAGATTAGTCGACAGAATTAAATTAACTGAATTAAAGTAACTGAAAAATATTTATTGGCATATATCCTATCAAATGTTTAACAATGAGAAAATTTAAGGATTATTATCAGTGTAAAAAAGAAAATGAAGAGAGGGAAGAATTACCCTTAGCTAATTAATGCTTATTGGGGAGAATTATGGAGTAATTGGGCTAAACTCTATTGCTGTTTGTCTTATCTCTCCTTTGAGTAAATCTATGTTGTTGCATATGTAAAAACATTAGTAATTATCCGATATTATTACATAGATAGTTAGACAACAATATAGAAGATGTTGTATTAGTTAAAACCAGCGGGGGACCGAGCTCCGCTCGGAGAAAACAGGTATCGAAGCTAACTCGAAGATTTAAATTTTCAATTGTGATTTATCAAAACAATACATGCCATAAGAAAATTTGTGAAACCATTGGTGAAAAGATAACCGGTTAAAGTGCACCATTGTAAACTATTCTAAACAAAGTTAGAGTTTGGAAAGGGAACTATTCTATACAAAGGTAAAGTAAAGGTAAGATTGAAGTGTGTTGAAGTTCAATATTTTTGACAAATTTATTTAGAAAAACCAAACATATATATATACATAAGAAACATATTATAAACCTATAACAGCATAAACATAAAACTTTATTAGTTCGCCATATTGGCTATAGATGGCAGCACGTTACCGCTTGAAAATTTAAGTAGCCATTATGGCGGACTAATAAAGTTTGAAAATATCCTATCTGTAACTCCGAACTGCTCTACCGTAGCGCTTCAAAACCGGCGCCAATCGATTCCTCATGGCCAAAAACCCCAGACCCCCAAGTTTACCGGAGTTTATTAATTCTGGGGGGATTTTCGACTTGACAACCATTCCTCGTATTATAGTATTAGATTCAAGTACATATTTCAATCTTCACTGTCTTGTCTTACAAAATAAAAGAAATTTTAATTATTATCAAATTCGGAAACAAATCATAATCTTTCATTATGCTCATTAGATATCCACGATGGAATTTCAAAAGAAATTAAATTCCAAAATTCATCAAAATTGAATGTAATCCTAGTTTCTTAATTAATCTTGAAACGAAACAGAATGAATGCAGAATTATTTCAGAGTACATGAGTTGAGGCAATTTGATTCCCGTTTTGTTAGAGAATTTAGTTTCTTTATGCGAATGATTTATTCGTCAGCTTTGCTTTCAGAAAGTTGTTGTATTATATTTTCATTCTGTATTTACGTAAGAAATTAGACAATGGTTTATTTAATCCGTGTATTATTTTGAAGCAAAATTAGAACCAATTTATGGCATACTTCATAATTAGGAATCCAATTATAAGAAGATAAAGAAACAACAGAAGGCGGAGCAAAATGTTGTACTTTGGGATTTTCAGTCTTACGTTTAATTAAATAGCAGCATTTAGGATTATAAGAACTTGATAATTTTAAGGCTAATATTACTGTTAATGTCTGCTTGATTTTTTTAAAAATAAAAGTGAAATAGAAATAAAAAGAAATACTCTTAATAACATTTTGTTATGTGATTTGCCCATTTAAAAGTGAGGGAACATTTTAATAAAAAATATTTTTATTCCCATTGCGGAATTTAATCACCATATTGTAGAGATTTATTACAAAATGCTATTTTTTGTTTCAAAATATTTCTTATAGTTTTATAAGTCATTCTAAAATCAACAGGTATTTTTCTTTATCATTAATGATTAAGTTTGATAGCCATTTACCTTCTTAAAATAATCTTTTATAAAATTTAAGTTAGAAAAAAAATCTAAAGGAAAGAAATGAAATAATGAGTCTCAGTGAAACGTATTACATTGAATATAATGAAATCAAACTGAAAAAAAAACACCAAAATCTTTGATGAATGTTTTTCATATGAAAACTTATCATACTTTTTAATTAAAAAACATTTACAGCATTTGAAAATGTCTTGTTGAGTATGTCTAAGGTACTGATGAAATCAAATTAAATGGCCTTAATAATAAATCTTCGTATTCTATACATTTTGTGATATTTACAAAATTACGTTTCATTAAAAGGAAAAAATCTAAAAGGTATAGTGTCGTAAATATGTAATCTAAGACAAAATTATTTAGAATTTTCGCATTTTTTTAAAATATTCTATTTAGAATAAAATAATTGTTGTACTAATTAACTTAATTGAAATAAATTATTTAATAGTTTTAATTGTAATTTTCAATTCAAAACTTAAAAATTTAGATATTTGAGATAGATAACGAATAAGTTTTAAAGATTGTTATTCTATTCTGTTAAAGTAGTTTTCGCTGTGAATAAATGTGTACTTTTAATTAAAAAACGGAAACTAATTTTCAGTAAATTATTGCCCTTTTTCTACAGACAATTATTTAAAACACAATAATTTATTTCACCTCTTAAAAGGATAGATGGCATACTTAACAATTTTCAGATTCTAGTACCTCAGATTAAAATGTAATCATAAACTAGATAAGAATATACGCTTTTAAAAGATGTAGGTGAATATTGCTTACGCGATTTCGAGCAAAAATTATTTAATGCTTTCACGTATTCAAACCCTCCTGACGAAAACAGGTAATGGTTTCGCATGATAAAAGCTCAAAGTGAAATTATCGCATCGTAACTTTACCTATACAAAAGAATCAAACTTACACTAAGCAATCATGATTAAGTATACATTTATGTTTATTATATAGCATATAATTCTTTTTAAATTTGTGTACTTTTACTTGTAACTGGCTGGTACGAGGCGCGATGCTGTCAAAGAAGAAATAACTTTGGAAATATCGTTTGAAATGTAAAATAACTGTCTGGTTTAATTAGGAATGATAGAAAGAATTTTATTTATTTTCTGGTTGGCAGTACAGCAGCGCATAGAATACGCATAAACAAAATTTTATTTTTATGTCATATATATAATAACCGTTGTCTGCCTGTCACCATAACGCCGGTGCAAGCAATGAGTTGACCGTCGCAAGAAATCTATGCAAGTCGCATAGAAATCGGTTGAAGAGAGAGGCATCGCATTACATTCTTTTAGAATTAAAATGTTTGTTTGTTCTTTGAGAATTGTAAGGGAAAATAAATATTCTTTGTATCTAACGGATTTCGTTTAATATTCGTTCAGAATTCTCAAGATTAATGTTAGAAAATGTGATCAAAATATTATTTTTCAAAATTCATATATTTATGCCATAAATTTGTTGATATAGTTCAATTAATAATTTTTTAAGTAAAAATAATGCAAAATTTTTTGTACTCTAATATTTTTGGGAGATACTGCAATAAACGCAAAAACTTTATTTTAATTTGAATAAAAATTTCAATTCTATTGGTTTGATTCTCTTGAAACTTTCTCACATGCTCTATAATGTTCTGTTACCTCAAAGAACGACTTACATAACATTTACGCTCAATATCTACGAAATATTACCTTCTATCTTGAATTTAGGGTCTTTACTGAATCTGTTCTGAGTCCTTTGAGAGTTATTTTGACAATAATCTTTGGTTAATAGATGTGGTAAATAGAACCGAATATTTTTTTATATATTAGATAATTGTATTATGTCTATAACCATCCCGTAATTGCAAGTAATAAATATTCAAAGTTTCATCGCGATAGGATGAGCGGCTCAGAGCCATACAAGCATTCATTTTTATTTATATAGATTGATGCCTTGTAAACTTATACTCTATTAGCAATAAATACTAAAACATTTAGTTCAGCTCATTCATTATTTTCATTTCATATATTTTTTCGGTGTGAAGTCATGTGATTGGGAGATTATGAATATATGGATATTCATGTGTATGCCTATATGTGTCTGTATTTTTTGTGCTTGATACTGTATATTTGTGCTTGATTATTTGAGAAAATACCATCGTAATATTATGTGCATTAAATGAAGAAAATAATTGTAAACTGTGAAGCTTAAGGGGAAAAATTAAAGGTTAATGAAAAGAAATGCATTAAAATTTCTTCATTCTATGTCTCAAGGATAGTTTTGGTGAAGTGAATATAAAAAACTGAATTGAATTCAACTTAACCCTCTCCCACATTATTTATGCATAAATATAAAAATGGTTTTAAATGAAGCAAATAATACTTTATTGTTTTTGCTGTAATATATTTATTTTAATCACAGTAAAAAAAAGGTAATGATATATTGAATATTCGAGACACAAATTCAAAATAACATCAAAATAGGAAACTTGCCTTTCAATTAAAAAATCTATATCATACATTACAGATTCTGTATAAAAACAGTATAATATTCATGACTAAGAAAAAAAGTGTTTATATTAAATATCCTTTATCTAATAACAATAATCCATCCTGTTTCCTAGACCTCGGTACTGGAGAGCCTCAAGTTCGTGATTGTACCGAAGAACCGTCGTGTAACAAGTCTGGCACACGTTAAAAGTGTCTGGATCAAATGCTCTTCCTCTGCTGTTGTGTGGTGTTGTCTGTCAGCCCATGTTTCGTTCTTGTCAACTGATCGTCACTAAAAGTTACGAGATCCGACTCAAAATGCCCCTAGTGTTGCTTTAAAACGAGACATTAAGATGACAAAACTAAACCACCTTGTTTTCATATCCATTGACAACGAAACTAGAAAAAAAAGCATCTGTCAAGAGACTGTAATTGAAATCTAAGAAAATAGATAGAAGAGTAAATTTTAGGAAAATCTTACATTGTGAAAGCTTCATTTCTTTTTACAAATTTATGGAATAACAAAAGAACCAAGAAAAAATATTGCCAAAGCTAAATTTGAGAAATGGGAGGAGCATAAAGCAGTATATATTCACTTTTTAAATATTATTTTTCATAATGACATTACATAATTGAATACATGATTCTGACTTCAATGAATCAATTTCGTCGCTATTTATAGTTCGGATGTTGTTATTTTTAAAAGATAGAGATAATTCTATTTGATAAATAAGGAAAGATATTTTTTGAAAGAATTACATATATTATCATTAATTCTATCTTAATTTGTTGCTCATATATTTTCACTTTTTGCTATTAAAATCGACAGTCTGACATTTTATATATGGTTTCCATTGTTCTATGTTATGCAATATACATTGAAATAAATGCTAAAATATATTTCAGAACTGCGTGTTGGTTTTGGAAGCTCAGATTTAGCAGAAACTATGTCCTTGAAATGCCGATGCAAAGATTATGATGACAAATGTTTTGGGGCTGGTATATTAAAAATATTCGTCACTTAGCTTACAATTTCAGCAAGGAGTATCATGTTAGATACTTCAGTCATCTCATCATGGACATAAGGCATCAATCAACAAAGAAAAAAGGAAAACAAACGAAAACATGTTTTCATTTTGTACTCTCTAATAGCTAAAAAAGTGAAATAAAGCTTTGACTTGCCAGCTTACAGTCTTATCTGTTGACAGCAACGTTTTCCTTTTCCGAACAGGTTTCGTAGTAAATTTCAAGTCTCTCTTAACCTTGGGGTAGCGCGTGTGCCCTCCGATCTGGGTGTTCCGGATTCGAGTGCTGGTTCGGGAATGGATGGCATGAGATTCTATCTCGGGACCATTGGATCTTTAGCCGTTTGACATAACCCCTAGATAAAAGGGCACACACCGGTCTGGAAGTTCTTATGTGGTTTATGAACTTTACTCTGCGTTTTATACATGGCATGTGTGAAAAAGCACCCCACCCACTCTTGAAAAAGGGGATTGTGTAAGCGAGTGCGTGTGAGAGTAATTTTAATGTGCACTAAACTGCCCCTCGAATGCTCAGAGGTCTTCCCGCTACCTCATGGACTTGGTTTGAATTTGGGTACAATCAAAGGGGGAAAGGGTAAATAGCAACAACAGTAAATTCCATTGCTCATTTTTTTTAAAATATGTCAACAAAATTTTCAAATGATATTTTGCAAAAAGGTGCATTTATTATTGATGAAAAATGGCATAAAGGTGAATACGTCACTAATACTTTGGTAGTGAATTAGCCAATCCATTTGAAAACTATGATGAATTCTAAAGAAATTCGTCGATTTATAATAGCATTAATTGTTGTTTAGACTGTCTTGCATTAATTGGTAACATTGAATTAAGAAATACAGATTTTGCTGTAAAATACTGCTCGAAATAATTAAAAATGCCTTAAACCTTTTTTCAAAATGAACTATTCCACTTGCCTTTTCTTGATTTAAATTACAGCATTCCATTTAATATCCGATTTTAAAATTGAGATTTTCCAAATTATGAACACTTCAACAGTCTTCCAGGCGTCCGGAAAGAAGTCCTAAGTGATTCTTATTAACGCTTCCACTAACCTCATTAAAGGAAAAACAAGCACTTGGCAGTCTCAAAACCATTTAATTTCCTGCTTTCACAAAAGAGACCGGCAAGGTTTCGCGTCGAGTTGAAATGACACCATCCGCCTCGGTTAGCAACTTTTGCAATCTCCTGCCTTTGTTATAGCCTGGCATTTAATTTACTAGACTTTAATTAACTTTGGCTGTAAGTCGCATGAATTGAAAAATTGAAAATTCTTTAGGTAATATTTGATTTACTGTTTCACTGAAAGTGGATATGACAGAGACTATCTGATATTAGCTTGAAAGAAAGAAAATATATGTAAATGAAGAGTATTAATTTATTTAGGAAGTATTATTCTCTGCAAGTAATTCCTTTTATGTCAGTCAATGAGCCTTCCACTTATTTTGTTATTAGATGTCCCTTGCCTATCTGCATATAATCTAATTAATTCCATTATAATTTTATTGATGTCATTCTTTAAATTTTACCGTTCTAACTAACTCAAGATTTGCCTGAATACTTTTCTTTTAAATGCTTTTGACAGATTAAATAAAAAAGTGCATAATTCAATTATGGCGTACAAAGATTATGGAAATCATATGCTGGTTACTTTTTCAAGTAATTAAATTCATTTTTATGATTGGGAAATAGTTCATTCAAATGCATGAAAGTAATTGAAATATAGGATGCAATTTATTCCCTGTTAGCTACATAGTTAGATAGTTAAACTATATCGTTACAATGTTAAAGTGTTTATGCTACTTATTATTTCAGGAATTTATATTTTTTTTATTAAAAAGGTTTTTATATTTATTCAAGGCTTTGTAAATTGACATCAATCCTACTTATAAATATGGAAATACTTAGATTATTTTATGTGATTAATTTCGTATATTTATCGTTATTTGGCTACTTTGATTCAAAAATTTAAAAAAAAACAGCTACCTTAAACTAAACATTTGAATCATTTCAAAATGGATATCATAGAAATAAATTGTTTTACTCAAAGGAAATTAAATGATATATAAATAGAAAGCTAAATAAATTTATTACATAACATCCAAAATGCTGAATCAGTGATGAAAGTAAATTAAGTAATCCATTTTTACCTCTAATGAAAGTTTTAGATGCAATTACAAATATTTTAAATTCTATCTTAATATCGCTACTCGATAAAAGTTTTAAATTAATGAAACAGTTTACATTCTCAATACAACATTTTTTTTTTTCTATGAAACTAATTTCTAGCTCGAGAAAGGACGACAATACTTCGAGTCACTGATTGTTGAACGATTCTATTTCTGTAATCTTCCATTCTCTTGCGTATTGCCAAAAAAAAAAAAAAGAGTTAATCTTATAATGAGATTTCATTGGAAAATATACAATGAATAAATAATTTGAATTAGAATGAAATACGTTTATTCGTTTTAAACTACTTGGATCTTTAATGTCATAATAAGTACAAAATGAATGCAGTATCAATGGATCTATTTATTTTAGTCTTGCATTTCACGAATTTTTTATATTTTTTTATCTTTATCATCAAAAAAAAAAATCAATCGTATGGCACGAATATTATGAATGTTTTTATTATTTCTAATCATAAAGGTATTACATTTCATGCAACTGTTATAATCATAAGTGAAAAGACAGGGATTGTTTTCGCGATATTATAAATGAAATTAACAGTGAAAGGATTTTCATCGAATTATTTTAATTGTTGAGCAAAAAGAAAAAAAAATGTCATACTTTGAAAATGTTCAGTATCTTCTTGTATCAACTGGAATGCCTTCTTTTTAATGTTTTCCCCTTTTTCTGAAAGAATAAAAGTGTAGAAAAAATGTTCTTGAAATCAAGGTGTTTAAATATTTTTTTTTAATCAATGACCACTAAGAAAATGAACAGATTGCCTTTGCATGTCTTTATTCAGATTAAAATATGGATATATAATGGGTATTAGAATGAAAAGGTATGAAACGTCGTAACGTAACCGTTAATATATTTGCCATGTAAGAACGTAGTGAGACATCTAGATAAGCGATTGGAGTCAACGGCATAAATCGGAGCATGCGCGGGTGCCCGCTTCCGCAGGAGAAAACAGAGGCTCTTATAAACAGCCCCTTCCAAATGACGTTGCTATGCATGTGAAGATCAGATGACGTTCACAATACAGAATTCGACGATTGGGGAACAGCTCGGAGTTATCCGATTTTTGACCGCGGAAGATGTTATCGGCGGATGGTCACCGTATATAGAGAAGACTGTTTTTCAGGCTAGTCAGTTAGAAAATGAAGTGTCTGTTTCCTTGCAGGCTATCAGTTTGGTTGATGATCCGATATCAGTCCAGGAAAACACACACATCATGGCCCATCTCTTCGACAAGGTGGATGACCTAGTGAGAAGTGATCACATTACGAATGTTGGTAGCAAAGGTGGATGTTTGCGTTGGATCTGTGATGGTGTGTGCGCAATGGGTTCAGAAGCAGCTGAGCGACAACATCGGTTTCGATATCATGAAGACACCTTTCCTGGAGCAGATCGTCTCTGGTTATGATAACTAGTACCATCACTACGAGCCAGATACAAAGCGGGACAGCATGCAATGAATACGTACGTCGTCTCCTCCTCCTAAAAAGTAGGATGTCATGACGTCATCAGACAAGGTGTTTCTAGTATTGTTGAAAACTGGAAATTGGTTAAGATAAGTCAAATGAATCTCGGGAGGAGGCTATGAAAGTATTGATGTATTTACTATAAAAGGCTATTTTTCTTTATTAAAATGATTAATACAGATTCAACTGAAGCATTAAATATTAATTCATTTAATACTTTTATAAATTTAATATCACTGAATAATAATTTAATATCACTTTTATAATTTTAATTGAAACAAGAAGTTAATAGCATTGAAACATACAATAGACTTAAAAATAAAAATGCAAAAAAATGAAACATTATAGATTAGGAAACAACAGACGGATATTTATTTCAATTCAAATACTACATAAATATTTTTAAATAACTAACCAGGATTCAGTGTCTATTTCTTATGAAAGCTCATAATTGTATTTAAATAAATATTCAATTATTTCTTGCGACTGTAATTCATTTAACTGTAAATAAGCATTTGTCTAAAAATATCAGGTCATAAAATGTTACTAATGGTTGAAAAATTGCTATAATTTGGCAAAAAGGCAGTGTTATGAGCTGAATTATAGTACAATAAATCCTTAATAAAAATTATAACTAACTAAAATTTATACATAATCTAAATTCAATTATGATTAATTTCCTATTTTTTATTTTAATGCAGCCTATACAAAAGTCATTCTAAAATATTCTCTTATTTCCTTGTCCCATTATCATTTTTCTACTTAATTAATTCAACTGAAGCTTTCAAAAATATTTAAGTCAGTGATTCCTACGCTCCAAGTGAAAAGATAAAAATTATTGATAAAAGAAATTTTTTTTAATGATCCCTGTGTTTCTCTTTGACTAAATCGGTGCATGTAGAGAAATCTCAATCAAAATTTCATCATGCATAAGATCAGGTATTATTAATTTCTCTCTCTGTTAAAAAATGTACACTTAATATTTAAGATTGCAAAACATTTGATATCACAAATATTTTCAATAAACTGTACTGCTCATAAAAGACAAAAAAAAAAAGCAAAGGATATATCTGATTTAAGTGGAAACCATTAATCAGCTGTCAAAATGCAAACGAAAATTACAATCCTACTTCTGTGATGCAAAGTTTCATCTGCCTAATACAATATGTTATTCTTAATTGTTATTGTTCTTTCGTTTGTTTGGAAAAATAATTTTTTCACGAGAATGATTGCGTTTCAATTCAAAAGGCAGATGTGAGTCAACAGCGTTTTTAGAAAAAATGGGGGTATGACATCGCACAAAGAACTATTATGTCCAAAGGTCTTTTCGATAATATAAAGAGTTTGAATTAATTTCGGCACACCTGTCTAAATGATGAAAATAATACTTGTAAAATAAGGCTATTCATTTTCTATTTTCTAAATTTTTTTAGTGGATTATTCGATATAGAAATAAAACGAAGTTTTTCTTCTAATTGCGTGCTTTAAATGTTCGAGGTAAAATTATTTTTCTTACTAATAAAAACAACTGCCACTTGCAGAGATTGTAGTAAATATAATAAGCAATTTTTAGTCAGTGTAGAAAATTTTGACTCAAACAATACTAGATGGAAGAAGAAACTATAGGGTAAAACTCAACATAGTATAAAAACTAGTGTGTGATATTACTGTTTATCTAAATAAGAGTGATATATTAAGCTGTACCCAAAAACCTTTATCTAATGGATGCCTTGTTTGTTTTATAGAAGCTTCGAAATTTTATAGATATTACTAAAAAGAAATATTGGTTTCGGATTCAGCTAAACACCGTTTTGATTGGGAAGGTGCAGAATAGATGGAAAGAGGGAACACTTTTGAAATCCTTAAATTTTCCTTACTTATGGTGGATAAATGTTTTCATTCTAATATTTCCGAGAATAATTATAGGAGAAAACTGATTTTCACAGTTTTTTCAAAACAAAAAGTCGTCAAATTGGTTCTGAAACGGTAACCAGGCTGTTTTCTGGGTATTAGAAAGTAAGCATATTATTTTACTTTTAATAAATTTGATTCAATGTATCAACAAAAAAAAATCGGTTTGAATTGATTGATGAAGTCTTTATCAACATCGTCATCAAAAAAGTGTCGAACATAAACGGACATTGATAGTTCATAAATTTATTGAAGAGAATGTCAAAAATTACATTTAAAGTTTCAGAAAATGTACTTTATACGAAAAACTAATCTACGAGGTAGACGAAATCAAATAACTGTAGTGCAAAAGTATGCGAAAGCAATGAAGCAAAAAATATTACTGCGCTTTAATATTTTTCGAAAGTGAAGGAAAACTTCTTTTACAAAGTTTTGAGTTTTCGTTATTACAGGTATCCAAAACTCTGAAATAAAGATCATATATTTATTTATCAAATAACAATGTTTAATAGCCTTGCAATAGCTTTCAACAATAAAAAATAAACCTTATTAAAATTTTAAAAATGTTTATTCATTTTTCTGAATCAAACATAAAAGCAGAAATTTTATGACAATGATAAAATGATAATAAAAAACTATATATAATATGAATTAAGATATGATACAAATGAATCTATATTCAAAATAATTTTACCATTTTGCTACATCTCTGTTACAGAATAATTTTGTTCCGTATTTTTCTAAAATGCTTATATAATAACATTTCCTCAACACTGTATATAAAATTAGAAATTTTATATCACATTCCTTCAAAAGCAGCAGAAAAAAATAAATGCGTTTCATTTTGCTTAAACGAGCGAAAATGTATGAACTGAATTCTAAACAGGTCGATTTAAAATGTTTTATGGATATTCTGCACAGTTTACCAAGCACGCTCATAAGTACTGTCAAAATGCACCTTTTCTGATATCCTTTAGAAAGCAAAGCATAAAAAAAACTATTGCTGAAGAGTTAGGGAAGTAATATAACCCATCTGGATTTAATGATTTCCTGCCACCTCATGGAGGTATTAAACTCTGTGATTCTAAAGGTGAATTATTTTGCCTTTTTCCGCATAATTTTCTAGATCGTTCATGCTGATGACGGAAAGAATTTTCCGCATCATAATTGAACAGTTTTTCGAAAATTCTTATGCACTACTTTATGTTTTTGAAACTACTTACCGCTTATATATTGGCTAGAAAACGTGCTTTCCTAATTTAGCTTCAAATGGATTTTGGTTTATTATATATCATGCGCTGTTTGTGCAGTGTTTATTAATAAATTCGCATTGGAATCATTGATGCAAATGACTGCACAGACCGATTTAGCCTAATTGGGGCCCTGAACAAAAACTTCTTCGGGGCCTTTTCTCTGTTTCACTACTTCAGTAATGAAGAGCCCCGCGTAGAATAGCATAGTACTTATATATGTTTTTTTTTGGTAAATTAATTCAAAATGCTATAAAATTTAAATCTAAAAACACTATTAATCTGAGGGTATCCGAATATTTTCGAAGAAAAAAATTTTAAAATCTGGATTTTTTAAAAACTATTTAAAACTATAGTTTTTAGATGTATTGTCAATAATAATAAAAAATACTATAATTGCAAAAAAATATTGGAAAAAAATATATATTGAAGAATAGGGTATTTTGTAGTAAATTTTAATAAAACGGTTAACAATCTACACAAAATTATAATGCAGTAATCCTATTTTTCTTTGTATACATGTTAAAGGATATAATGAGAAATAAAATGAACCAAAATCAAAGAAAACATTTGAGACGCAAAAAAGCTGTGGAAAAAAGCATACGTATATCTGGAATTTTTTTTTCATAAATTCTTCACTTAGTTTTCCTAAAAGCACCTATAAATGAAAAATAGTTCACTAACAATAAAACTGTTGGTTCATTAGAATGTCCTTATTTTTTAAAAAAACATGCTGAAATTTTTATGTAAATTCCTCTGTTAGTGTTTGAGATGTAAAAGGTGAAGTACTTTTATGAATATTAAAAAATTGAAGTTAAAGAAATATTTTTGTTGAAAAATATTTTTTGCTTTAAAATGTCTCTGCATAATTAGTCAGGCCCTTCTTTTCCTTGAAAAGATAAACCGTCTTCGAAAGAGGACAGTCAGAACTCCAAGAAACAACAATTAAAATAAAATCGCTAATGTGGTTGATAATCAGTATTTTTAAAGTAGGCGAAGTATTTTGTTTTAAAAAAGTCCAATAAAGGAGGAAACGTAAAATAATCTTTCAATTCGGTTAGGGGGACCCCTATGTTGTGACGGCCTCAGGCCAACTTGTCTTGACCAGGCCCTGAATGGCTAAACTATTTAGTATGAGTTTGCAATTAGCGTCTTTAATATATTATCAATGTTTCGGTATTGAAATTCTCAACCAATTTGTTGAAGCATTGTTACTAACTGCAATTTGTATTGAATGCAGTCTTGTATACATCTCATATAATTTTTGAAAATAAAAAAAATGGATTTATATCTTTTATTTTTTTATCTGAAGGAAGCTGAAAGTAATTAATAAATATACATATATTGTATAAATGTACTTTATTCTGATCAACGCAGTGCACCAAAGGAAATAAACCCTTAAACAAACAGAGTGCAACTTTGAAAATGTTACAAGCAAACAATAAAGGTTTAAAGTTTTTATTAAATTATCATTTTTTTCTATTGTTTGAAAATAAAAGTTAATTTTTAAAGCAAAGATAGAAAATAATATATTAACATTTTTTTTCAGTCATTCATTTTTAGTTATTTTTTAAGAAAATAAGGTAATCGGGAAAACTAATTTTAAAAGTATGGTTTTAAGTTCCATACATTAAAAATTTTTCTCAAGTATTTTTTGTTTAACACATTCCATCCCTATTAAATGCAATTTCTGCTTTAAAATTATTTGCTGTCTTACAAAATAACAGTAAGAAAAATTATATATAAATTCTGCGTTTGATATCAAGTCATAATTTGAACAAAATATTGTATTTTAGTCTATTTACGGCTAATGATGATTTGAACAAAAATCATTAAACAATACGCTTCAAAAGGGAATATAATGCTATTAAGACTGAGACAAATTGATTCAATTTTAGCGCATAATTTATATTGAAAAGGAAATAATCATGAATTAGTGAATTTATACCACTCTACTAACAACGTATTCATTCATTATTGAATTAATGTATATTTTCGCATATGAATTTCCTATTTTCTAAAGTACATATAAAAATAGGGCTTCCATGTATCTAAGAAAAAAAATACTTTAGTATTTTTACCCATTTCTATCATACAAAAATTAGTGTTATTTTAACATTGATTTTGAAATACCTAAAATATATTACAATTATTTTATTTTAAATAACAAAAATAGGAATAGTGAAATAAAAAAAATCTGAAATCTTTAGAATAACAAAGATGTAATTTACCAAAAAAATAAACCATGTAAGTATTTAAAAACAGATGAATAAATATTGATATTGATTCCGTTTCTTTTGATATGAAATACCCTAGTAATAAATTATATATTAGAATTTCAAACGTGAGAAACTAATAGTTATTTTTTATGATGTTCGTACATAACTGAAAATTCGTAAAGATGTGGTTTTAATTGTTATTTCGTTTTCAAAATGCAGTTATTAAATACAGAGGGAAGTTACAATGAGCCGTTTGGGGAAACTATGAAGCCCATTATTTTGGCAATTTCTTCAACAGTAATAAGAGCAGCGGCTGCCTGATACTAAGGAATCGGCATCGAAACCAAAGGATTTCAGGTTCGTGACCCGATTCCACCGAAGAACCGTCGTGTCAGCGGGTCTGGCACATGCTAAATCTGCCAGGGCCCAATCTCCTTAAGCTGGAGATTCGGGTGCCAGTTCAGATCCCGTCCATGTCATCTGACCGCTGTTCAAAATTACAATGTCTAAAATAGCCCTAGCATTGCTCTAAAGGGGGACGTTAATGTACCTAAACAAACAATCAGTATTAATAAGGAAAAGCTGAGAAAATTAACAGAGAATATATAATTATTATCCCCAGTAAGCAACATGTAATTAAAATTTATATGGATAGTCATTATTCTTTTCTTTTATACTTCTTGTTTCAAAAAAAGTATTTAAATGGGATCAAAATGCAAAATGGCACAGGGTATAATGATTAACAAAATAACTAACTATATAATAAAACTAAATCAGAGCAGAGACATAAAACATAAAACTAATAATCTCGATAACAGAATAAGCAGCTAATGTAAATCTTACTGGCTTAATTTATTTCGAAGTTGTTTCGGTATGGAAGCCATAATGTAATAAATTCTGGCATTTCAATTATAAAGAATGAATAGCCAATAACGTTTTTATTGCTTACTTCATAAATAAAATCATCAGGAAATGCTTTCCAAATTGCTAGCTTCTTGTTGAAAAGGTGTAATTAGTTGCAATGAAATAGCTAGAATTAGCATCGAAGTATTTTCCTAAAACGATAAAACCCATTATTTCCAGATTTTCATCAGTGCTGCATTCCTCGAGGACCTATTAATAATGAAAGGAAAATAAATATATTTATGGCTAGAGAGGCGTGGTATTGTTGCTTACAGAATATGCACCACTTATTTTTCAATTCACTCATTTAATACTTGTAATATTTCAGAATAACCTGAATAACTTTTAATAAATACTTGCAGAAAAAAGATAAATATATAATATAAGCAAAAGTTTTACAAACAAAATTGGTTACAAAAAGTTTTCAGTCTAAAATTGATTAAAATATTCTTTTACTACAGATTTTGAATTTCTGAGTTTTTGCCACTCATATTTTAATAAAATATTTAAAATTAAATTAATTGAGGTGATTAAATTATATAGCGTGATAAAATAAATACAACACTAAGTACATATTAGCCTTTAATTTATCTTCAGAGTGATATTGAACTGCCCAAAAAGATGGTAGGCATTAAAATGCATGTGCTTAAATGGAATTGAGGTATTTTTGTTTCCGTTGTCGTTACTTATGGCACTTTTTACAATCCCGCTGACATCTGTCAGCGATTTAAGCTGAAATGAGCGTCTCTTGTTTCTCCAGGCACCGACTAGGACTAAGAGTGCAACTTAGCTACTTCAATCTGCACATTCACTTGCATTAACATACCTGAACGCATTAACATTAACACACCTCACAGATAGAAAATAGAAGACGAACAACCATGCTAGAACCGGGACTCGAACTTGGAACGCCCAGATCACGGAGAAGACATACTACCCATATGCCAGGGCACCAGCATACACGTCGTATAGCACAATCATAACTAACACTTAAGATGCTACTTACTATTATGTTATCGGTTTAACTATGGTTGATTAACCTACGAATTATTTACAAAGTTCAGTTGTTGAATTCTGAAACTGATGTAGATAATTTTTAACGAGAATGTGAGTTATTTTCATGAAATAAAAAAAGGCATAAAGTTATTACAGTAATGTTTTTACACCATATATTTCACTATAAGCTGAAAGACATATTTTCTTATATAATAAAACAGAAAATATGTTTCAAATAAAAAATTAGAGCACTGCAAAAAATTGCTAATTATTCTATTGAAGTTCAAAAGCTATAGTATATGAATTATTTCATATCAATATTGAGTAACATTTTTTATGCTTATAGTAAGGAAAAATATTTAATAAATCGTCAAAATTTAACTATTATTCAAACAATTGATGGGTATGGGACGATATCTCCACTGTAGACTTCTTTAATTCTGCAATTGAGTAATTTTTTAATTAAAATTGATATTATCCAGGAAAATTCTTACCTACTTTATTAAAAATAGCTCGATTATATGCTGAAATTCGTTATTTTGAAAATCTCGCCTTTAAATAAATAAAATCGTGAACTGTTAATTTAAACGGCACATGCAATCAATTAAAAAAAATTCCGACTTTAAATATTCCCATGCAAACAATTGAATTAAAAAAGGGCATTTTTTGTCTTACTTTTCTTATATACATTTTGTTTATAATTTATCAGACATCATAATTGTAAATCATGTATAACAAACTATGTTTACCTTTCTTGCACTGCTTTCAATCTGTTTATGTGTTATAGTGAAAGATCAAAACAAGGAGAATGCCGACTTTCACGGATGAATATGAACATCCACATAGTCACTTGGTGCATGTCCGAAATATATGTTTAATACTCTTATTTCTTAATTTCACCGGTAAATGTCGACATTCACCAGACACTAATGATGAATGTTGAATATATCGGAAATTTATATTTTCTTCTCGGTAATTCAGTAGTGATAAAGCATCAAAATGATGACATGTTTTTTTTTTGCCTCTCTTCCTGAGATCACTGACCAAAAACGCAAAACAAACAATGCATTCAAAATAAGAAAAGAAAATAATAATAATAAACTTATAAAAATAATAATTATTATAAACTAATTATGGGATTCAAATCTTACTAATTGCTACAACTTAAACTATTATGACACTTTGAATTGCACAAGAGTTCCTCGTTTTTGCAATAACAATTATTTATGGCACATTTAATTTCGCATTGATACCGATTATATCCTTACCCCCCCCCCCGTTTCTAGCTTAGCTGCAACTGTTTCTCACAGCGGCTTGAAAAGAAAGAAATGTGGAAAGTAAATTTTCTTTACAAATTACGAACCGATTATATGTGTAACGTTGCTCGAGTTTACCATTTGTGTTTGCTGATTTATAAAAGTGTGAGTCTCCTATTCCAGCAATAACAGCCAACACACTTCGGGCATTTATACGACTACGATCGACATTAGGGACTTCTAATCGCACAGTGGTGTCACCTCTCCATGAACATCGGCGTCTCGTTTCGACCTTCACCACAGCAGGTCGTGGTTGTCGACATACACTGGTGATAATCCGAATATATAATAAAGTAATCGCTATTTCACCGAAGTATTTAGTATATGTTGACATTCACTGGCCTTCTTTCTCCAATTTCGTACATTCACGGTAATATATTACATCAATAAAAAGGCTTCTAAGAAATATTTTTCATATTCAGGAAGTTTTAGAAATAGCAGTTAAATACAGTTTTAATCAAATAGGATTTTATTAATACAGTTTTAATCGAATTTCTTAGGATTATAGTATTGTATTCATTTAAACTAAAAATGACTAAAAACTAAAAATGATCAAAAACAGCTTAAAAAATAAGAGTTTTAACATCTTACCTTTAATTAAACTAAATCTTTTTAATATTAACCTTAAACTAAAACTTTTTTAATATTACAAAAAAAATATGCGATAGCAAATGATGGAAACTTTACAACATATACCAAAGATTCCTGAATATTGAAAGAAAAATAAAGATATTATACAAAATTATCGAAAGAAGAAAAGCTAGAAAATAGTTCTTGGTGAGGACACAAAAATGAAAGAAAGTGCAAAATAATAAGGGGAGAATAATTTTCATATTAAGAGAATAAAAAAGTTTTACATCTTGAATAGAAAGCCTTGACATATGTTACAACAATAGGTAGAAAAAATAACAGGTTGCAGATAAAATGACAATAGATACGATATTTTTTAATATTTAGAACAGAAAGTTTATATAGCCATTATTCCTTATCAACAAATATTTATACACCTCTATGAATAATATTTTTTTAGGAAAAAATGACCTCATTTGTGTAATTTATTTTATTTTTTGTTAGAAATGAAAATAAAAACCGATATTTTTTATCTGTTGATATTTTTGCAAATAACTACCAATACTCTCAAAGTGACTTTAATTAGTTTAATTGTTTTAAATAAAGTAAAAAGATAAATTCTTAGAAAGTGGATGATACGTTATTTTGACATTTCCGAATTAAATCATGCCGTGCATAAGTTGTGAGAAGAGATATGTATATAAAACAAATCCCTAGGTTCCTTAAATAACGATACAATACTGAGAGGATTATCGAAATATTTACAGATGTTGTGTTAATAATTCATTTTGCGAAAATCCAAAATGAAATGATGAATTTTAAAAAAATAAATTTGAATTGCCTTATTGGGAATAAAGCTTAATTCAAATGTAGTATAGCACTTTAGTGTGATGGTTTAAATAAAATGTGTTCATATTATGAGTTAAAATGAAAGATAATTGAGACCATAAACTTGCACCACTTTTGGTTAGTTTTAAGTTTCATGTTTTACTTGGCTGTTTCCGAAATTTTATCTGAACTTTCTAAAATGATGGAGCTCAAAGGAATTTAAAAGAAAAAATATATTTATATTTAAAAATTTCGTATTCAATCAATTTTGAAAATTTTAGTCTCCAAACTACAATACAAAATGTGATAAATTACAAAGAATTGCAATCGGATGAATTCAGTGTGTATGAAATGATGATGAAGCCACACCCACCATGGAACGGAGTTACAGTAACTTCTGACTGTAAAAGTGTATATGAAATCTTTTACGCAAATATATAGTCCATGGTTTGAAGAAGTTAATAAAGATCTGCTATCTCTGAAGATCCATCTTTACACCAATTAGATATGAAAGAGTTTTCTAAAAAATATTGCGCTTCAACTTTGCAGGAAATTGCATTAGCGAGTTATCGTAAATTTTTTTTGATGCCAAGGTTTGGGGATGAGAATCAACAAAGTTACCACGCTTAACATTTTACTCAAATTGAGTTTTCAAAGTTTTACCAGAAACGAAACTATTTCGAAATAACTCCGTTTCGGAACAACATCAAACATTCTGGAGAATTTTTATTGGATTAATCAAGAACATAAAATGTGAGTAATAACTGGAGTTTGCACTAAACTTTCGAAAACCGGAGTAATAGGCTATGAGTGGGTTTTTGAGTGGAAATAACTCTCCCTTGTTTGAATACAATATATCTTCTTCTCAGATTCGGGAAAACATTAAGCCATGAAATATTTCACAGTTTGGAATTGTTTAACATTTTTAATCAGTTGATTAATTTTGGGAGAATTAGTGGAAAGCATGGTTAGTTTTATCTTACTGCAGCTGTGTAAAGATGTTTGGAGGATGCAGTATATGCTGTAGTATCAGCTTAGTATAGTGATGAATAGCATTTCATACTAATGATACTTTAACGTGAAGAGCACCAAATCGAATTGTATCGCATATTTGAGAATCTGCTTTGATTTATTTATAATTATATTATTTGTTTTAGAAATACATAGAACGGAAATTTAAAAAAAATCCAAAACTATTTTTAGACTTGACTTATTAGGCAAGGGGAAGATTTTCATTAAACAAAACCTATCAAAAATAATTATGAACTAAGGCAAAACATCTTGGGTTAAAGACCAAATTTTTTTGATAGTTTCTAAAACATATTCCATTTGCACATGCTTTGTACATACTGAAACCATCAATGTTCAAATATTTTACCGCTCAGAATATTGCTTCCACGCGTTTCAAATCTGCATTCAAATATTTTGTTCTTACAAAAAGAAGTGTTTATTCAGTTAAACCTTTCTTATCTACATGCCAATCAAAATCATGGAGTTCGCCCACTAGAAGATAATTGACCTAAAGCTTCAAAAATTTAAATAATTTATAGTCCATTGGACGGTAAAACTCACGATCGATTTAATACTAAATTCAATACGTATCTATGATTTAAATGTTAAATCAGCGCACCAATTTTTATGCATTTATCTCCTTTAAACTTAAAGGAGATACTTCTTATGTTAAATTACATTCTGACAGCCAAGCAACATCTGAATTTCGTTCAAAATTGGATAAAATGCCGTCGTCCCAGCTTAGGAATAGAGAGTATGATCTGGGCGCCATGGGTTCGTGTCCTGATCGGGCATGGTTTTTCATGGCATTTTGTTCTATCTTTCAAGTGTGTAAATAAACTCCTTACTGTAAAAAGAGATTGTGCAAAGTTTGTAAATATCATCTAGAAACTTTAAGCTAAAAGTCATTCCTCTGCCCTCGGGTGCTCATGGGATCTTACCCTTAGAAGCTACTGCTAACCTCTTCCACTGTAAAGCGAATGCTGCATTGTCACCCGAAATTTACAAATTTAGAGAAGACAAATTATAATTCTTTAATAATTATAGTGATTTTATACTCCATATGGTATATTTAATACTTCATTTCATACCCTTTTTATACTTCATATTAAAAAAAATTGAATGCATGAAACTCAAATTACATAAATACGGTATGGAGCTACTTTTAAATTATTGTTTTAGAGCATTGTTAAGCATTATATAATATACAAGCTTCGTTCTACACATTCGTTATACATACTATATATATTTCGTTCATTATTGGTGTGGCTACAATATGAATTCGTATTTTTATAATGCCGGAGATAAAAAAACCATTTCGCATGAATATCATTACATTTAAAGTCGGTAGTTGCACTAATTCTGCATTAGAAACATTAAATCTTAAATTTATCTGGGAAAAGAAAGAAGGAAAGCAAACGTTCCAAAGAAACATAAAATCATAAATTAAATATTGCTTCAACGCTGGATCAAATGTGTATTTTGCCATGACAAAAAATTTGGGTTGTAATCAATGAATACTGCCTTATAGTTACGTGAAATTCAAGTATTCTTCTTCAGCGTAATGCATCTTGATAAAGAAAAATAAATTCGAACAGCATTCATTTTACCTACTATATAATATTTTTAAAATATAATAAAGCTTTCTTATTTTCAATAGCATTCTCAGCTCTCACTAACTGGAATGAAATGAGTGAATGAATGCACACAAATATTATCATATTTATTGTTTTTGTCTGAAGAAGTGAAAGTATGAATGTATTTATTTTATGTCCCTATGTAACTTTTATAATATTAAGTCTTTTTTCTTATTGTAAAAAAATCAATTAATAAGAAATATTTCATAAATATTTTCATATAACAATATAAAATGAAAATATAAACTATTGATTGAAAATTATTTTGAAGAAAGACACGGAAGAGATTTAAGGTGCATGTACACACAAGAGGAGTTTAAAATTTTTTAAGTACAATTTTTTCACAGTAGTTCATTAATATATGTTCAAATGCATTTCAGTGAGAAAAAACTATATTAGACCATTAATTAATTAATATTTAATGAACTAATTAGCATATTTTTTGAAACATGATACTTTAAATTCTAATTTATACAGACAAGCAATTCTAGTTGGTAATTATATCTAATATTATTCTTCATATTATCTGCCTCAATTAAGTTGTTAAAATATATAGTTCTTTTAAACAACTTTTTCATCACAATGAACAGAAAAAGAGGGATTTTTTTACAATTTAAACTTTTAAAATTTTATTGTTATAAATGTAACTTAGATTGAAACACAAAACAATCATTGTTTCATACAGATCATTTTGATAAATAAATAATTGTATTTGGTTAATTTGCTGATGAGTTATGATTGTTTGAATGAAGCAAATTAGTGGAAAAATATTCTTCATAAAATGAGTTTCAAAAAACAAAAGAGTATTTAGGGAAATCCCCATCCACAACCCCCCCCCCCCGACAGCTCGAGAAATATTTTGACTATAGACAACATCTTGGTATCGTCTAAAAGCCAAATGATTGGAGAACATTTTGAAGCAATAAAAAATATTCGATATTTTGAATGATTTTCAAAGTTTGAAGTGTGTACATACACCTTAACAAGTAATCTTACATTTAAAAAATAGTTGAAACGAAAATTAAATTTTCTTTTTCCCCTAGCTTCTGCACAATAGCGTTTGTGCTCAGCAATTTGATGCAAACACACGTTCCTGCACAAGAAAGACAGTCTCTCCAATTTCCTTCATAGAATTGCCTTCCCAGCATCTGTGGTTGCATTTACCATCCTCTTGAGATGAACGTGTCCAGAAATTTAATCGCGCCTCAAATAAGATCGATTCTTTACCTCTGAGACATGATACATTATTTGATCGATACCAAAATGTGGCATCAGTGCAAATATTTTATTATGGTCACGTACTGATAGAACTCAAGTATGATTAGGATAAAGGTAGTTTTGATAAAACTGGAGTACTTTTCAAAACCAGAAAGAATTGTTACCAAAAAATTTATTTTTTAATACACAAATAAAAAGTTGGCATCCTGACATAGGGATAGCGTGTCTTAACCATGGGCTGGACGTCTCGGGTTCGAATCCTGGTTCAGGCATGGTTGTTCCTCGTCTGTTCTCTCTGTGAGATGTGTGAAGGATCCCCACTATAAAAAAAGGTGCAAAAAAATGTGATATGTTTGTAGCTAAATCGTACTCTTTTGTGTAGATGGGGCTACTGAAAAAAGAACGTAAAAACATCGGGTTAAATTAAATAACTTATTCAAGTGGGCTTGGATCTGAAAGCAAATGAAAATCTGATTTTTTTTTCTTAATTTATTTAATTCCGAGTTTGCTTCAAAACTTGGTGAAACATCCTTCTAGAAGCTCTAAAATAATTTATAAATATCATTTTTCAAGTTTATAATAACATAAATTTGAATTTTAATAACAACAACATTAAGATATTTATGAGCAACTCATGGCAAAGTCAACTAGCTCTGCAATATGAAAAAGCGTCATGATATGACATCTCTATAGTATAATTTGTAATAACAATTATGATTTCTAAGATTAAGGGAAAGATTGAAAATAATTGAAACTAGTTTAATCTAGAACAATAAGATCTTACTTCATGAAATTAGGTATAATTATTTATTTAATTATTTTTGCAAATTAAAGATTTGTCTTCATAGTATTGAAATATTTGTTAGTATTATAATACTTCTGTATAAAGAAATCTTACCCCGAGCTCAGTGTTTGAATGGTCAAAGCACGAGATCCAAGCCCAGAGTTTGAGGGTTCGATGCTTGCCATGGCTGTTATATCTAAAGTATGGATTTTTAGTGTGTTTCTTTAGTTATCTTTTTCTTATGTTCTCTAACCCTCTGGACCTTTCTTAGTTACGTAAATTAGTTGTTTCTAGAATATTCTGTTCTTATATAAAAGTTGATAGCCACTAGTCGTGGGCAACTTCTCGACCTTGTAAAGTTGCAAGTCACTACTTTCTTTCAACAACTTGATTGTTAATTAAAAGCTGAATGTGACAATATGCTATATGCTGAATGTGACAATATGAAAAGTGACAATATGCTACATATCCATTCGAAAACCTGAATAAGAAACAATCCTTGAATTCTTGATTTGAAAATAAAGAATAGTTAAAAATTTATTTATTATTTTTTAACATCAAAACATTGTAGACTATTTAACCATTTTTTAAAAGTTTCTGTTTCGATATATTTTTGTACAGCTGCACAATATAGACTTAATTCTTGGCTATAATATTCCAATAAGAAGTTGAATTACCATTGTCCTCTTTCCAAAATATCACACTCCATTAAAAAAAATACAACGATGAAATGAAATTCTAGCTTGGTAACAACATAGTTTTGCTTAATATTATCAGAACTCATGCGTATGAAAACAATTCGAACTTTATTAATTCCATTTCATGAGTTTTTAAATACATCTCCCATTTTTTTTTCATAATTATTTTTAACCAATAATCAATATTGAATTGATACGCACATCCATCGTCAACTGATCAAGAACTCTGGAAACATAGATGTGGTAATAATAATGCATAGGAAATTGTAATATTAACTAGGAATCCAAGCGCAAGTCAGGGTACAAAAACTTAGATTCCTTAATTATTTTTCACATTCATAATTAAATATTTATTCCACATCGCGAGTTTAATATACCAAGCTCTCAGCTTTCTATTTAGAGCTATTAATTAAGACAATAAGATAGTTTTGAAATAAGTAAAGAATTTAATAAAATAAATAATCGCTTCTTATGAAATTAAGATTTGATGAGATTATCAAAAAAGTAGATTTTTTTCTCCAAAAAACCATAGCTGTCAAATAAAATCGTGAATATTCAAGGTTTGAACCAGAAGTGAAGACATTTGTTCTATAATGTTATTTGTATTTGATTTCAGATATATGCAAATTTAAATTCTTCATGTATGCAAATTAACATAATTTGAATGTTCATTTCTTAACATAGATAAGGATAATAATGACGGGCTATCAAGCTGAAAGCAATTCAGTCATTTGAAAACTTACTGCTTGCTTCGAGTAATCAAAAGCATCTTCCTTTCTAATTTAACTATGCAGAATTCCTCTTGATAATACAAAATGTGTTCAAATTAAAAGGTACGAAATAACATTATGGGTATAAATGAAAACTTGATTCAAAATATACACCATAGGCGTGAGCACAAGGATCCTATTGATCAATGAGCCGAAGGATTCCTTGTTCCCAGGATTCCTCTGGGCACGACGTGACCCAGTCATTCAGGAGTCCGTGAATTCGTCTTACCTTCGTTAGGTCAATTAAAATTTACTCTGAGCTATATATTTGAAAGTAGATACAAACGCTGCTTATTTTAAATACTGAAAAGGCATTTTTTTTTCGTTTTTGCTTCCATATAATATTTCATATTCTTTAATGAATTCATGACGTTTACCCGAATACATTCTTTTTTGCAGCATAATTCTACGAATTCATTTTTCAAATTTAATGAAGTCCAGGCTTTAAAGTAGGCAAAGGACCATCAACAATTCTGACGTTTATTGAATAATTTATCATTTATCTACATCATATTTGATTTTCCAGCATTTCTCTCGTATTGTTGGGGACGTTTCTTTAAATAAGTTGGCATGTTGTAATAGTTGGAATCTTTCTAAAGCTACTCTTTTTAAATTCTTCGAAATTTATTCAAACGACTCAGATGAGTAAAAAAAATAGCTTAATAGTCACTTGCAGCTAAAAGTTTCTGTAAAAGAATACATCTTTAAAATGCTTTTATTTTTAAAATGTTAGTCAAATTTTAAAAAAGTCAAGTAAGAAAAGAGTCCAACTAAGATGTATTATTTATTATTATATTATTTTTTATCTGTACATATTCAGCATTGAATTAGTTTTGACTTCTATATAAATTTATTTTTGTTAATGTATGTAATAAACTATGAACTGAATTCCTTGACAGATAAAGAAGATAAGCAGAAGATATAGAGGTAAGCATCACAGACAGATAAAGCAGTATAAACTCCTGTCATTACCGTAAGTTTCTTAAAACATAATAAGGCTTAAAGTATTGGTTCAATTATTACTGTGAATATAAATTCATACAAAAAAATCCCTTGAGATAATATAAAAATGTATGTTAATTTTTATCTTAATTTGATTTGTTCACTAGTTTAAGCCAGGTTCACCAGGTTTGAAAGAATTACGAATGCTTCGATACTTTA
>JAPMOQ010028548.1:463182-513769 GCA_026543055.1 Argiope trifasciata | reverse complement strand
TATATATATATATATATTATTATTAAAAATTAATTTAATTATAAACTAAGATTATTTAATAGAAATAATTTATTTCTACATTTTGACAAATAATTTCTGAAAAGAGTTTATTAGCAAACAATATTTAGATAGCGCTATATTTCCGATTGTAAAAACAATTGTACACTCAATTATCCGATGTTTGCTAATCTTGACGTTACTTCGTTAATTTTATCACATCAAAATCATAAAGGATATCTTTAATTACATATTTCGCCAAAAGCATAATGAATGGTGTTCAAAATTGAATTCATATTTAAATTTCCATTAAGTCACGTATAAAAAGATAAAACACAGAAAAAACAATTGTCTCCAAGTATGAAATGAAATTACCTTCCTAGTTATTACGCCAGGTAATTGAATGTGACAAATGTACTAGAACGCAATTTGAATACAAATAAGTTCTGAAAGAACTGTATTTTTAGCCTCAATTAACATTCTGATGATTTAATAACATACAATAATATTTGCGTTGCCAATTATGGTTCGACTTTAACACTTCATTAAATCTTTAATCTCCAAAAATGCAATAAGTTCTAGAATTTTTCTGTTTAATTTTTCATTTACGAAAGGGAAATTAAATACAAAACGAATAAGATTCAAAGGCTTATTATGCAAGCAACAGCATACAAATTTAATTGTTGTAGTTATTGCCTTAATATTTAACTGAAAAATACACAAAACAATATTTCTTTGATGTTGCAAGTTGAATTTTGTATTGAAAATGTATGAATAAAATTCCTCTAATCTCCTTTAATAACTTAGAAATGACAAGCAGTTACTACAGGGTGATCAGCGAATAAGCCCTTCATATCAAAATTAAATATCTCTACTGAAAAGATCGATAGAATTATGCCGTAAACTGCACGTTTATTAGCAAAACTGTAAAATTGTGTACAAAAGTTAGAAAATTTAGTTACAAAAATCGTTAACAGATGGCGCTTTCCACTATAAACTCTTTCTCTCATAGGAGTCTTAAAAATAATAAAGTGATTCGATCTTTGCATCATATCAAAATACAGTTTTTTCAAAATGTTCACCGTTCGAAACAATGAGGTGGCGTAATCGAACAATGGAATTTGACATCACATCTTGCAATGTCTCAACGGAAATGGAATCACATGCAACACCAATCAACGATTTAAACTTATCTAGAGGATTGTTTCTATAGACAGTGTCTTTCAATGCTCCCCACAGAAAGAAGTCACAAGGAGTCAGATCGGGAGCCAATTTTCATTTTTGACGTTACACTGATAGCGCCTAGGGGCATTGTGATTAAAGCGCCATCTCTTAACGATTTTCGTAACTAAATTTTCTAATTCTTTGTGCAGCATGCTGCAGTTCTGCTATTAAACTTACAATTTATCGCATAATTCTATCGATCTTTGTTGTGGAGATACTTAATTTCGAAATCAGGGCTTATTCGCTGATCATCCTGTATATAGTCCATGTTGAGTCTTGCTACAAATATAAAATGCAATTTTATTCAAAATCGTCTGAATAATTTTACATGATGAAATGATGCAAACTTCCAATATTCATCCTTATTGAACAATTTTAATAATCTAATTTTGAAAATAAGTCAGAAATTTAAAAAAAAAATTCTTTAAAAATGTGAAAATGATATCTACGATTTCAAAACTCAAGTTATTATGTAAAACATAATTATTTTAAAATCACACACACACACACATATATATGTGTGTGTGTGTGTTGTTAAAACCTTATAGGACGCTCATAAATTAAAGGTTTTGAAAGATTTCTATTATTTTCATATGATTTCTTATGATAAAATAATTATTTATCAATAAGGATATATGATTTATATTTCATAAATATAAGCATTTAATTTTCTGTAAAATCTACGCTTTGTTTCACTCCAGTAAAATTTGCAAGATTTTCATTAGTTTGGTTTCTAAAACGTGTAAACTGTTTGAAATATGAAACTATGTCCGCAAGGTGAAATTCCATTTATTTTGCAAAGATAGAGCATATACACATATCTACCATTCAAAATGCAGTAATTTTTTTGGGTGTATTCTGGGCAAAAATGAACTTTCTATATTATAGCTATCATTTCTTTTAAATAGAGCTCATAATTTTTTTAAAAAATTGGTTTCAGGTATAATAGGTGTATGTTGACATTTTAGAGATAAAAAAAAATATTTCGCCAATAATCTGAAACTTTAGATATATTTGAACAATACTTTTAAATATCTCAAACAAAAATAATTATTTCATAAAATTAAGGAAATTCGCAAAAAAAAAAAACATTATTTGATTTACTGCTATTACATTTAACAGAAACCATATAATATTTCTAATTATAATAAAAACAATTAAAATAAATTTTAATTATAAACTAATTGTCATCATTAGTATGTTAAAGTTAATTAATCTATTTCTCTAGCAAGTTAAAAACTGAAAAATATCATTAACATGGGAAAGTTAATTAATCATGTGTCTCTAGCAAGTTGAAAACTAAAAGTTATCATGCGCATTTTGAAGTCAATTAATCATATTTTCCGAGCAAGTTAAAATCTAAAAGATATCGTAGGTATGCTAAAGTCATTCATATTATCCTAGAAAATTGAAAGCGAAAAGATATTATAGGTATGCTAAAGTTAATTAATCATATGTAACTAGCAAGATGAAAACTAAAAGTTATCATGCGTATGCTAAAGTAGATTAATCATTTCTCTCTAGCAAGTTAAAAACTAAAAGTGACCATAGATATTCTAAAGCAATCATATATTCCTAGCAAATAAAAAATTTAAGAATTTTGATAGAAATTATACAAATTCTATTCCAAAACTCTCGCATTTCATCTAGAAGTTGGTCACACATCTTAAATGCCAAAGATTTTGAACTGTATTTGAGTTTGAAATTTATGGCACAAGGGCCCAGCAATGATTTTAAACTATTTCAAGTCATAGAAGATATAATTTGCACATCACGTGCTTTCCGATCAAAAAGATCCATTCATTTTAAACCAAATTCAATTCATTCAAATGAAAGTCATCGGCAGATTCCTAGAAGAATGGAAGATTCGTATAACTCTTAATCAAGGAAATGGAAATTCTCGGAGAAGATTCGTCGGAATTCCGATGAGGGAAAGGCTTATAGAACAAAGAACGATAGAAAATTAAATTTTATCTTATCAGAAAACCGTATTACTAGGAGAAGGGTATCAAAGATTCTTAAAACGTGCGTCGCTGCTTGTTTCTACCCTCTTAAAATTCAGCTCATAATATTAATATCTTTCTTAACACGAAATTGTTTCTTTTTATTAAACCTTGCTCACTTCTTTTTGTTTTAAAAGTTGAATATTCGATTTACATCCAAATTTAATTTGAATTTGTAATTTCTGTATTTTAAAGTTTTGTTTTTCATTTTCATCAACTTTGGCTTTCGAAAACCGATTAAAGTATATTTATTCATTTAATTCTTAGGTATATTTAACCTTGAGTTGTAATAGAAGATAGTTTTATTGGAAGAAATAAATCCTTTTCAAACAAATTAATGAAAAGATTCATTTTCCATAAAACAAAGGAAACAATATAAAGTAACGCCTTTTTTGCCACTTCCTGATTCGACAGAATGAATAATTCTTTATCTGAAAATTGTCTTGTTTTTATATGACTTAGCATAAATAATGCTGCAAATCTCACTATTGTATTTTATTGCATTTATAGTATTAGAAATAATTTTTAATTTATAGAGTATGAAAATCATCTATGTCTAAAAAACATTTAAAAAAAGATTTATCAAATTATTTCTAATCCTTGAATATTGCTCGGGACCGAAAACCTTCATTAAACTAACATTTATTTTTTATGAAACTCGTAGACAGTTTTGGTTGATTGGTTAAGAATTTTGGCATAAAAGCCAAAGCTGCCCATACTGTGCGAACCAAATGACAAAAATAAAATTCATTAATATTAAAAATTTCTTTAAATGAACTTAAAGAAAAAGTTAATAAAATAACTCAATTCATTAAAATTGTACCTTAAAAAACACACAAAAAAGTAAAAGTGTCTTAATTACCGAGACATGAAAACAATATTTTAAATGAATAAAAAAACCTAAAAGAAATTCAACAAACTAATAGTTTGTAAAAATGTAAGTATATTACTATGAAGTTTGTTACCTACTAGTTCACTCATGTCTATGGAAACTGCATTAAAAAGTACAAGTGATGTTCTTTAAAAACGAGTAATTAATTAAAATTTGATGCATACTTAAAACGGTATGTGATTTCTACATGTTCGACGTGATTAGCCAAATAAATGATGTTTATAGCTGAAGCGGATATGACCAAAGTGAAGCTAATTTTACGTCGAGCCACTGGGATGGTTGACTATGACCGAATGATTGGTTTTTAAGAAAGCAGTTTAGTTGAAATCTTCTGATCCGAAGATCGTTGCCATAACTTGCAGACAGGGAAGGCAAAATAAGATTTTTTGGAACACATTTTTTTTCAATTTTAAATGACGTCATATGAGAAGGATGGGGACCGAGTCCATATCTCAATTTCAAATTCCTACGCTGAACCACAAGTACAAACTTAGTGAACCGATGTTATATTAAAGTTCAAACTTACCTTTACCGCATACATTTTGATCAATAAAATTTAGAACCAAAACAATTTTTATTATTATAAAGTCCACTCGTGCATGTTACAGTAAACGATCAATACAGTTTGAAGTAAAAATGTAAATTCTTACAAAAAATGAAAGAATCTAACTAATCTTTATGGAAACCATCCAATTTAGAAACAAGAAATAAAATTTTGAAAAAAGACATTTATTTCTTAAAAGACATTTCTATCTTCTGTCGACATAGCTCAGCAGATTTTATAAAAATAGATTTAAGCAACTGAATCATACATTTTGACCTCAAATACAAAATTTCTTAAAACTGTTTTGTCAATCATTTTGTTTCAGTTTGCAAAATTGCTATCATATTTTTGTAAAAAAAATATGATACAATTCACATATAATAATCACCTAGGATGGTTTCTCCAGAAATTAGTTATATTACCTTTCATGTTTTGTGAGAAGTTTCACTTCATTTCAAACTTTTTGATCGTTTACCGTAACATGCAAGAGTAGGTTTTATACAGTAGAAAACAATAATTTAGTGATTTTTCTCTGATGTTCGAAATGGTTTTCATAACCATTTTGCACTTTATATGATTTTAATATGAAGAACATGCAAACTATAAGCCTGTTGGTAATAAGTAATTCGTTTATAATGTATCCACACCAAACTATATTGAAACCACCACATTTTTATAGAGCAGTTTGTAGATTTGATTGCAACTGGTAAGTTATTTGCTTTTATGTTTTAATGATATTTTTTTAGGTTTTGGGATTGTGGGATTTTTTGACGTTAGTGTTTGTTCTGTTATTTTTGTGGTGTTATCTTTAAGCCTTCAATTTCTGGTGATTTTTGGGACTCGAGGAGTAAATATTTTTAGACCCTCAAAGAAAAAAATCCCTAGATTGAATCCCTGCCTAAGGGTGAATATTCAGGCTTGATTCACCTTTTTTTTTTTCTTTTTACAAAAAAGTTTTCAAATTTGGTTATGTATTTTAAGCGCATATAGTTTAAATCACAGAAAATCTAGGTTTGTGTTTATCAAACTTTTCAACTGGTTCATTTCCTTACATTTCGGCATAAAATAAAAAAAAAATAATAAAACAAACATATCAAAGACTATTTGTAATATTGTACCTTTAGTGCTGTAAAATTCCTGGCAATTGCAATGAACTTTTTTATAAAAAATGTCATTCTTTGATTAAAACCAATTCGAAAAGAAGTATTTACACAAGAATTATCTCAAACTAATTTTATTGCAACCAGAATGTTTTTTAAATATATATTGACATTTTACATGCTTCAGTTTCAAAAAAAAAATCAATAATAGGATAGAAAAGTTGTTTTATGTAATTAGAGGAAAGATATATAAAAATAACATTCCTTTAAGCTTTTCAAAATATTTTTTTATTCTTATTCTTAATCAGGAAACTAAAACCGAAAAAAAATATATAGGAATTTACTTACTCTTACATTTGTTTCCGAAATAAATCTAATTATTGTTCCACACTCTTCTTTTTTATTCTCATAAAAATCGAGGAAAAAAATTGATACAAAAAATACGATTTATTTTCTTTTTAGAAACACATATCAAAATAATTAGCCAAATGTTGAAAAAAATGTTCATTAGAATTTCTTGTTTATTTATATTGTCCCCGATCGGATGAATTCTTAATTAAACACTTGTCATAAAAAATAATTCATCTGAAAATTTATTTTGTTTCATTGGGATAAAAAAAGAATGTATTGATGATTCTGTGTCATAAAAAACAACTCATCTGAAAATTTATTTTGTTTCATTGAGATAAAAAAGAATCTATTGATGATTCTGCGAATACATTTGCGAGATTGTGCATATAAGGAAATAGCTGAAATGGATTGTATCAAACCCGATTATTTAATGTGTTAGCCGATAGACGGCGTGTTGATATTTCAATCTGCACATGCGTAGACAATGTTTCTCATCAATAGTCTCTTCATTTAGTTCCTTCATCTCTTTTTTTTGTCTCCATGTAAGAATCTGAAGAAAAGCAAGGCTTATGTTTAATTTTGTATCTTTACTGCTTAAAAATGACTGTTGATTGTGATGAGATGCTGCATAAATCAAATCATCTCTTTATTGAAAAATTTTGAAAATAAGTAATTAACAAAAAAAATGTCAAGCTAATTTTACTGCCACCACAAGATGTTTTTTAAAGTTTATATTTTCAATCCACATGCATTTTAAAAAATAGTTGAAAGTACACAAAATTTCTTATACCTGATTAGAGAAAATAATTGCACTGATAATTGCATACAGTTGTCAATTTTGCCTTAGCCAAAGAGAATTGTAATTGTCAAATCTAGGTGATTTAATATTTTTTTTTTTGCAAATAGATGGAGCTGTAACATTCTCAACTGAACATGCGTACTCATCGACGTCGCATCGCTGGAGGGTTGTTAATTCACCATTTGATGCATGATGCAGGATTCCTCAACATAAACAAGTTATCCAATTTCTTCATGAAATTATCAAGGAAAGAAGAGCTATATGGAAAATAGTGTTTCGTACAATGCGTCATATTTCAGTGTTAATTGCTGTGAAGACGTCGTTTAAGCAGCAAAGACTTACCACACCCTGGGCAGACGTACAATGTGACTAATATGTTCTTTATATTAACCTTATGCGTTGTAACTTTTTATATATTTATCTAAGAAGACCTCAAATAACAATTTTGGTTAGTTCCAGAACCGGCAGGATTCTGCACTTGCATCAAATGGCTGCTGCAAACTATAACTCTAATAGGGGCTAATATTTTAATTAGAAGCAAGACGGCACTTAAGTCCTCATTTTATCAGGAAAAAACACTACGCAAACTTTAATACGCATTTGGTGCGTTTTTGTCCATATGACTTTTATAAGAATAATTAAAGCTCATGTGTGGTTTATTGCCAACTTTGACAGTATCAAAATTTAAAGATTCTGGTTTATTTGATAGAATTAAGCATTATGCATGTATAAAAGTTTTACAAGCAGAAGAAGCAGATTTAAAATGTTTATTTTTAATGAATGACAATAGTTAGATATTTATGATATATCCCTGTTAAGGAAAAGTTCGTCGTTTTTCATTTTATGATTTTGTCATGAGTTCATTTCTTTTGACAATTACAGAATCCGAGACCACTTCTAGTCACAGGTAAAGTAAATGGTATTTTCTGATCATGAAGTTCAGTGCTGTAACATTTCTATTTTACAGATATTGAAAATAAAAGCAAAAAAAATCAAGCAGGGTTTAAGAAGAAACCATATTGCCAGTTATGCAATTCTAAGATCATTACTTACTCTGCTTCGAAAATGTCTCAAAGTAACGTTTCAAATAGTTAGGATTTACTCAACATTTTCATATGGTCTGCAATAATAAACAGTGCTTTTTCCTTTGCATATTAAACTCTTATAAAAATTTGAGCTTGCTTATGGCAGATTAAATTTAAAAGGGAACTTACGCGAACTTATTTAGACGGTCAAACTTAAAAGGAAATGTATGCTAATTTAAAATAATAGGTTCTCTCTTTATATACTGAAACCCACAGAATGACTATTTCTGAAATATCGTCATCATTTCCGTTTTTTCTTCTTTAGCAAAAGCCTTTGTCAAGTATTATGAATGTAAAAGACCTAAATGATCCCTTACCTTGTAATACACAATTTATGTTTCCATCTATTATCTTTCATTATAATGGTCACAGATTAATAATATATTTATTTTTTAAATTGTTGATATTTCTAAAATATCATACTTATGTTTGACTTATAGGAATGAGGGACTTTGCAAAACTTTAAACTCTTATTTCTTTATAGAAAAAGTTACTGTCTAAAAAAGATATATTTCTTCCTGTTAGAACAATCTTTTCATTTCACATGTTTATCGCTAATCTCTTAAAAATTCAATGTAGAGCCTATATTAGAGTAGTTATTTGCTAGAGTAGTTATTTGTAGGAATTTTAGTTTAATTTATACCATATTTTGAGACTAAGGATCATTAATTTTTAGTTTACAGCTATAGTTCTCCCGCCAGAAAAATAATAGAATTTTAAAAACTTAAACATAACATCAATGAAGTAATACGTGATTTTGGTGGTATAAATGTTCATTAGACCTATATATGCGATTCATCTTTGTTAGAATCATATCAAATAAGAACGACCACGTATAAACAAATAAAGAAAATTTCCATTCAGCTGTTGGTGACTGATTGGAAAAATGCATTAGAATCAATAAATTAATTTCAAGAAAAATAAAAGGATAAATTTTTACAATTATTCGTTATCTCAACTTAATGCTTAGAGCTTCATTTTTTCAAATACAGATTATTTTACTTCCACCACTTCTGCAGTAAAATTTTAGAAATAATTTTGGTTCACTGAAATAGAATCCAATATTTAATTTTTAATGCTATAGAAAACTAGTCATACCACTGGTAATTCAAATTTAATGCAATTTATATTCTTTTACCTGACAACCATTTTTTGAAATTTTTGCGTCTTGATTTCCTCATCAGTAGTTAACATAGAATTTTATACATATTTTTTAACAAAGCATAAACGCATTAAGTATTCTCTCATAAAAAATTCTAATTCTTTTCAAACAAGAAAGAATTTCAATATACTTCGCAAATTATCGTTTTTTTTTTTTTTTTTATCGTTGCGAGTTTGATGGATGTTGCTGTCTAAAAATTGATTTTTAACACTTCATCTGAAGGTGGGAATAGCGTTAAGGAAATAATAATGTGGCTTAAATATAAAATTCAAAACATCTTCATCATAAGCTACTTATTTAATAAAGACAAGCAAAAAAATTGGCTTTCAGACATTGATTTATGACGGAGTTTTGCCTGAGAGTTTTAAAATGCAATTAGAAGAATAAAAAATACTCGAATATTATTTATGAATTTGAAGAATGCTATCAAAATGTTATTCAGTAGATTCCTTGCTTTGGGTTATAATAATATATACATAGTATACGTTTTTTTAGTGAAGAACAAGATTAACAATATATATTTTTTCTTCACAATATGTTTCAACTATAATTATAGTATCAATAAGTAATAAAGGCTTAAGTTTATAGCCTAAAAAGATGCAATTTCATTCCCCTATTTTGTAAAGGGATAATCTTTATTTATGGAACTTTTAAAAAATCTAAGTTATTAATTTATTATTGAAAAGTAATCTAAAATGTTATAAGAGAATAATGCAATTACATATATTTAGCAAATTTTTTAGAAATATGTTTTAATTTTTTTTTCATTTTCATACTTCTTTTTTTCGAATTCAAGAATTTGATAATATTATATAATTGATAATTCCCTACTACTCATGTTAAGAAATTAATCATTTGTTTTATGCTTAAAAATACATTATAATTCATTTTTGCAATTCTTTTAATTCTTTCTTTCCTTTTGTATGTAATTCGTTATATTATTTCATGACTAAACATATTTACCGAATGTTATCGTGTGACTATATTATGACAAATTTCTCTGTCAGTTTTGTTTGAAAAAAGATTTTCAAATTCTGGTTAAAGATGTAGTCAAAATACTGGATTCACACTAAAAGTCTATATTCCATTAATATTAGTTACAAATTAAAGGTAAATCTAAGGTATTCCTGACCTTAATCTTCAGGCTATAGTGGAAGAAGGCGCTAAGACCTCATACGAGAAAGGTTTGAGGATACGTCCTGCAGGTTAATGTATTATTTTTGAAATATAAATAATGTAATTTGTCATGTAAATTATTATATTTGCCTTCTGTTGAATGTAAAAAGAATATTTATAATAGTGCAAAAGCTTTATCTTCTTTCTTTACGATAAATAATTTAATTATAAATAGTTTTTAAAGTATTACAAACTAGTGAAGTTCTTTTGGTTTACACTTCGTTGAAATACACCTTAAATTATGCATTTTTTCCCCTTTCAGCAGTTGGTCTGGAAGTAAACATAGAATTACTGTTTTATTAATTAAACCAAACCAAATGCCAAACTATGCATTATTGTTTTTCATGTAATATGCATAAGCAGATTGATTAACTGACAGTTAATACTTAAAGTGCACAGTTTTCTTTCATGACTGTCATACAACGAAATTCCTCTTTTTGATGCTCATGAAAATTTTATCTTTTAAGTAATAACTAAAAGAAATTTGGAAAAAATGGATAATTTAAAGAAAATGATGAATTTAATTAAGAATTCTAATCATAATTCTCTTTAAATTATGAGAATTGATTCTTCCACTTTTTGATATACCCTTTGTTCATATATTTGTATGCATTGCGAAGGAAATACTATATTTTTGTTCATACTAATATCTGAAACAAAATTATTCTTTAAATTATTGTTAGTGTGTAAACTTGTACATTTAATTTAAGCAACATTAATTTGTAATTTCAAAGGGGTAAGATGAAAAACAATTCTTATTTTTAGAAATTCATACATAACAAACTTCTAAGATTTAGCTCGAACAAACTTCCTTCTTATTCGAAAATGTATTAACTTTTCGTTTGAATTCTTTTGAATTTCTGTAAAATCTCCAAACTAGACTGATTGAAAAACTTTCAAATCAGCGGAAGTAATTTAAACATTCATGATCATTAGCTCAAATAATTAAAAAAAAGTTAAAATAAACTTGGAGTTGGAATATTGTTTCATCTTTATCTTTCCTATTAGCTACTTCCATAATTGAACTTTTGGAAGGAAGTGTCAATAAATTCTCGTCACGAATGTGAGCAAGTGCCATCGGTGAAAATAAATGTCCTTCGTAAAACATTGCAGACATTTTTCACAACCATTCACACAAAAGAGAAATTATAACACTCTCTGAAAGTGCTGTTGAAAAATGGCACCAAGGAGCACTTCTCAAGTCCAGGAAGCTGTCGGGTTAATAACTAGTTGACAGTTAAAGTTAAAATAGCTCGTGAGAAAATTACTTCTTGGAGCTGGATGTTTATTGTTTTATCCCCAACTTCATATTTTCTTACTATTCTGACAAATGACCTAGCTCAACTGTCTTGATTTTTAAAGTGGCAGTTTGTACAAGAAGGGCTTTTAGTGATATCTTGGTTGCAGTTAACTGTAATCGAAGGAAAACTTTTTTAGTGCTTGAAGAGCCAAAGATGATGATATGTTATGAATTTCGGTTAAAGTTATTCAACCGTTCAATCGTTTTCGTTGAGGATACTTAGGCCGTACTGAGGCAACAGAAACTTAATGTGGGATAGCACCCAGTCTTGACATTTGATAATAAACCTTAAAATTTGAGATTTGTTTTTCCATTTACCCTCAAAAATACGATTAAGGGAAAGAAATCCTAATGAAAATTGTTATTCGATTCACTAATTGAAAATCAGCTGCATTTAATTTCAATTGGATGATTAATTTCAGCCTCTATAGATGAAGGCAATTTATCAAAAACAGTTTTGCAGAAAGAAAATTATCTTGGATATAAAAGTATTAAAGATAAAAGAAGTATTTAAAGGATTTTAAGTCTTTAAAAAGTAGAAATTATCTTGCGAACTTTCGACTCTTTTTCTATATTAATTGAATTTCTGAATAAGCAAATACGCATTAATGAAAATAAATAAATATTTTTTATAGTTTCAAGTGTTGAAAATAAAGTTTGTGCATAAATAATTTCACAAAGGTCATTATTCTAATTATGATACATTGGAAATATATGTACATTTCACTCTATTTAAGTGTTTTGAATTTTAAACAATTGCTTAAATATGTAATACTTGCTAGCACACTTATAAAAATATTTTTAAAAAAATTCACATTCTGTAGTCTTTGTATTTACATTACTAAATCCTATGTTAAAATCTAAATTGTAGAATATTTTGTCATGGCACTTTTTACGTGATAAATTAATTTCTTTAATTTATCATGTAATTTATTTAATTTATCACGTCTTTAATTTAAATTAATTTAAGTCTATCAATTTTCACTTCAAAAAACTTTTCATTTACCTATTATCTAAAATTTAAGAATTTCAAAAATTAGTTTATCTTTCTAGGTATGAAGACCAACCCAATTAACTGAATGGAATCTTGATTCTGCGAAATTGGGTAAGTAAAAGTTTGCTAAGGTGTGGAAGGAAAACATACATTTCAAATAAAAAGACAGAAGATACAGTTTCAAGAACTTTTAATATAAGAGATAATTTCATAATTTTTAAAGGATATTTAATGGAATATAATAGAGAATTTTAGTCCATTAGTTTAATTTAATACATTCCATACAGAAGGTAATCAACAACGTTCAAGGCAAAAATTTTGTGAATTCTACAAACTAATTTTTTTATCACTACTATTACGCAGTAGGCAGATTCCGATCTCCCATTATCACCCAAAATAAACTGATCAGACTATCAACAGGGTTAGCAAAAGAAGTATGAAGCCTCACACAAAATAGGAATTGGTAAGGATCTACACTTCACACCATTTACCAAAAAATGACAGCTTTATTAATTCAATTACCATAAATACCACAATCGAGCTTCCCAAGTTGGTTTGTGCGTGCAGCAACTGCTTTATAAGAAGACTTCTAGTTCATCAACTTTTGATTTAAATTTTATTCACCCTAAATGATGATTCTCATTGCAAGGCATCTGATTTATGAATGATAAGTTAACACGTTCACTGCCACTACCCTCGTTTAACATCAGGACCATCCATCTAATAAGATGACCCCTTCTTTGCTATCTTTTAACTGTAATAGGGAAGGTATCATCTAATTACATAGACGGTTTGGTCCTAAAAAAGAACGCAATCTACGAGATATCTCGTAGTTGGCAGTCAATGGGTTAATATAATTTTGATACAAAGGTAATAGAAGCAAGGGCAAGAAATTAGCACTTGGAAGGTATCTATGCACCACACCAATTCCCAAATTGTTTTGTTATTGTTGTAATGCCACTTGGTCAAACCAAGCCGAATTAGCAAAGCTGTTTCAATTAAGGCAGAGGTGTGCGCCTTTCGTTGGTAACGAGCACTGTTCAGGTGAAAGGACGACTTTGCTTGAACACACACGACAAAACCCTTTTTAGGGGCGGTTGAATTCATTCATACATTCATTAATTCATCCATCAGTAAGTTAGAATTTAGATCCAAATCAGAGACCCACTCATCCTTGATTCAGTACCCCCAGAGGTATCGTTTTGTTATGGGAACTTGGAGGACTTTACAGTTACGACCTATTTAACGTGTCCCAACTGCCATTAGCCAACGCGGCGGTCTTTGGACTAGATAAGGGCAGAACCCGCGACCTTTCGGTTTCGAGTCTGACGCTGTACCAACCAGGCTACCTCATCTCTATTCCCAAAGAGTGACAAAATCATTAAACATTTACATATCATTATCGGACTTTGGCATGTATAAGAACTTCATATCTTAGGTGGTCAACAAGTGGTTTAAATTATATTTGTTGTTAAAAATGATCCTACAAGACATTGTATGGGTCATTCATATAAGCTTGATTATAATAAAAATATTGTTTTCAAGATCGCACTGTCCAATAATGCTCTATATTCGAACTTCTCTCATATGACGTATGTCTTGTCATCGGAAATAACCAAACAAAACTACATCTCTCTGCTGACTTTCTGGTAGAAAGATAGTGCGCCTTCCCTGTGATTTGCGCATCCTGGGTTCGAGTCCCGGTTTGAGCATGGTTGCTCTATCTGTTGGATGTGCGAATGGGCCCTCCTGTATAAAAGAGTTGTCGAAGGGAATGAGTTGTGAGAGAGTGATAAGCCGTACTCGTAGCCCTATTTGACGCTACTAAAACGAGAAACACTCACTATCGGCCGAAATCGCTGCCTTCACATCAATGGGCTTGTCCAATGGCAAGTGCTGTAAGAAACAACAGCATATCATCTTTATATTTCCAGCCCAATTTTAATGAGCTTCTTATTGCGATTTTCTTCTTATATGATGTGCTTCCAACTTTAAGTGTATTACGGAAATGGCTTTAGAGGCAAATAAATTATCAATGGCTTGAAATCAATCCATATATTTTCCTAGAAATGAGACCGTAATAGAAACTATTCTTAGTTACATATATAAAAGTAGTGAATTACTGAATTCATTCATTATATTCTAATAGAATTCGAAATAGACAATTGAAATTCCTGATAAAAGGCGTACAATGCAAATAAAAAATACAATTTTGTAACTTGTTTTATTAAGATACACATTTTTCCTATGTAAACAAAAGTTTAAGATTGAGGAAAGAATTATCAGGTCTTCTATTGAAATTCTCCTTATGTCAGTATTGAAAACATTTTTCTGATAAATGATTTCACAATTGAATGGAGTATCAAATTCTCCTTTTGTAGGTTTGGGAGACAGTTGATTAATGGTGGTTACTCTTTTTCTGTTGTATTATACTTTTTGAATGCATTGCGCAAGTAACTTATTGCGAATACTGACAAACAAATTTATTTTAAGGTATTTTAGGATGAATGCATTGTTTAATACAGTTTTCAAAATTTTACTGAAGAATCTGCCTTTTTTGAGATAGGTTCAAAAATATGAAGGGATAAGCCAAATTCTATAAAAGAAATTTTATTAATGAAAACTGTTGATCAATAAAATTACTAAAGTTTTTTTAACAATAAAAGCAAAACAAAATTTTATCAGCTTATTTTCTCGTTAAATGGCATATGTTTTAATTCGTAAACCTCAGGCTAAGGACTTAGCCCATATTACGATGTAAATGTAAATGGCATGGGCACTGACCGTAGTACGATTATCGGTCTCAATATAAATACGATCATCGCCTATGGAACGACAGTATTGGACTGTGATTTGCTCCTTCAGAAAGCATAGCAATGAAGATAATTTTTTTTGTTATTTATTTTTGTATAAAGGATAATTGCGTGAATTGTTATTTTATTTAGTAACCACAAATGAATGTTCTGGATTTATGTTATATTTTGGAGATATTTAAGAGCATTTTGCATATCTACCACAATTATTACATAAGGCTATAGTTACATATCAAATATCCCACAAAATTAACCTAACTATGTCTCATGCACAGTATTTACATTCTGCAAGTCATGCGCGTTCAACTTAGAACTGATTTGCTGAACCATTGAATGACTCGAAGTCCGAGTGACTTTGTTTACGTTTTCCATTCAAACGTTCAGAATATAAATAGTAAGTTAAAGGTTTTAATATATGCCTGTTAAAGCATTTTGTTGTTGATTTAATCAAAAATGTTTTATTGTTGATCTAGCTTTTTCGAGCAAAAGAAAAGAACCGAAATAATTCGAGTTTCGAAATGTCAATAAGATCTTAGCGTAATATAATAATATCTAGCCTAGTATATCTACTATTAAGCATATGACATTTAATGCTTGCAAAATCTTAATTAAATGATTATTCATTATATTTTGATATTTAATGGTTTGAAAAAAAATTGTTTACGCAATAATCTATCAAAATTATAAATGAAAAAACCCTTTTTGCTATCCAAAATTTCAACTCGTATATTATAATATTTTTTATCAAATACAACTCATTAGCCATTTATATAAGATCTAAATAATTTTATTTCTAATAAGCCTAATTCCCTAATGCTGATAAGCCTAATCCCCTGTGTTGCTCAAAATCATATATTATTAACCAAAATTTAAAATTATTAAAAAATTTGTTGAATATTAAATAATATATAATATATACACTGTATTGTACAATACTGGCAATGGATTATGCTTTCTGGGTTGTGTAAGCTGTGTGACATATCCTTATGTTTTTATTTTATTACTTGCACTATTGACCATATTAAATTTATATTAGAGGATGTATTACAATCTAAAATAGAACGCAGCATTCTTTTGAAAGTCCAAACTAGCTCTTAGATGAAATTGCTTCAGACCTCTAACAATTGCTATCTCATAATTCATCCGATCAGTTCCCGCCATTCATAACACTACCACAAAACCCCCGACAACCAAGAACCGAGCAAATCGTTAGCCAAATTGCTCTTATCTCCAAAGTACGGACCCTTGAAAGAAAGGGAGGCAACTTATCATATTTGCTTTTATCTGAACGCAGCATAATTTATTACGTTTATTAATCATGGAGCCTTTTTCAGCCTACATCCCACAAGGGACATGAGGAATAATTTTATATCGGTATTAGAAATGTGACATTTTGGTAGATAATTCCATAATTACCTATTGATCTTCCACGGAAACTATTTCTGAGTGAGGATAATTCTCCCTTTGGGTAATTTCAGTGAGAAATAGGTAATACTAGATGGTATCATTACTTGACATTAGTCCGTGGTTGGATCTGTGTCAATGATGAATAGTGTGATGGTTTTCCCTTACCTGAATTCAAGTATTAAATTACCAGTAGAAAATTGTCCATAGTTAATAATCGCCGATTTAAGAAAACGCTATTGCGTTTTTTTTTATGTCTGTTGTTTATGTTTACATCGCGTTTTCAAGTTTTGGGTATCAAAACAGTGAAATGCTATTTCATCATTTCTTAGTTTGATATTTTAAAAATGGTGGATTTTTTTCCTGATAACATTTATTAGATAAAAATGCTTATAATTATTTATATTAGAGAAGATTTTTATTTTCGATAAGACAAAAAAAATATTTTCGGTATTTTGAAAAAAAAAATGTTAGTAATGAAATTAGAGCATTTTATGAATAACTTAATTTATTCAAAGTGTAATTGTCTTTTGCTTTAGAAATACATTGGTTTATACAGTATTTTCCCCTGATATATGCTATCCCAGCGATATTTTCTTTTCACTGTTTAATATTTTCTGCCATTTCAGTCATGGTTGAAAGTTCCAAATAAAAGTATCAGTATTTTTTGATGTTATGGGAGTTTTCTTTGAGAATAGGGAAGTAAAACGTAGATTAAGATTCAGCATTTTTTAAATCGATGAACAGATTTATAGAAGAATTTATTCTGTAAGAATTAAAATTTACTTTACTATCGTTTTTTAAGGTATCCGACTATGTTAAAAACGCTGGTATTCGATCAAATTGACGATTTTTTTTAAAAGTGTTTTTTCTTGTAAGTCGGACTTCTTTCTTTTCAAAAAGTTGGTTTTTTCTTGGAAAAGGAAGGTCTAACCTATTATACAAAGGAATTTTAAGAAAAATTTATTTTTCAGCTAAAATTTGTCTTTCCCTTCAATTTTAATTTACATAAAAATTATCCACCATTAACATGATATCCGAAAAACTAATAGAATGTTTTAAATAATATAGGTAATGAAACGAAACAAACGTTTTATTGTTGGTGAAATACTTTTTCATTTTTATGTGTTTTTAGAAAAATTAAGTTGCGAATTTATGGAAAAAATGCATATATACGTATATTTTTACCCGTAATCTCTTTGCATCTCAAAATGTTTCTTAGATGTTGGTTCATTTCATTCATCATTATATTCTATAACTTGTGTACAAAGAAAAATAGAATTTTTGCATTACACTTTTGCGTAGAATGTTAACCGTTCTGGTTCAATTTCACTAAAATGTACCACACATTTTCCTATTTCTCAAAATATATTATATTCTCAAATAATGTTTTTGTATTTATAGTACTTATAATTGATAATACATCTAAAAACCAAAAATAGTTTTAAAAAAATCAAATTTTTCAAAGTTTCTCCTTTGAACGTAGTCGGTTACCTTAAAAGAGTGAAATATTAATGACTAAAATGAGGGATTAGATTGGATTAGTTATATTAAAGCTCCGTTGTAAAGCAACACTAAGGCTATTTTAGGACCGACCTCGTAATTTTGAACCAAGATCAGATGACTAGGACGGCACCTGAATTGGCACCCCCTCTCTACACCATACCACACCAGCGGGAGGATGTTTGGCCTGACAGATTTAACGTGCAAGAGACCCCCTCACACGACGGTTCTTCGGTGAAATCGAGTCTCGAACCTGAAACCCTCCGGTTCCGAAGCCGAGACCTTACCACCAGGCCACCACAGCCAACTAAAATGAGGGAATAATGCAATTTGATTTTCTTTATGATATAAATATTGTTAAAAATCATACATAAAAATATTTCTCATTATAAAAAGTTCCGAAATTAAGAACATAACATCAAGAAAATTAATTTTACCCATAACCGGGGAGATGAAAATTAAGGATGTAACTGGGGAGTTGCGGTCTATAAGACCGCAATTTCTTTACACTCGCATTAAATTTTCTCATGAACGTATTAGATTGAAATTCAGCCAAAATAATCGACTCATATTCTTTTTTACTACATAAATATGTTTTAGAAATATTCTTTTTTTTTTTTTCCAAAATATTTTATCCTTGAAAAAAGTAAATGCGTTGGATCATGCACTTACTTCTCAAATTACATGAAACACTAAATTATATATACATTACTTTATACTTTAAAAATTATATTTCCTTTATTTAGTATATAAAGGCACATAGAAAGTATATAATGCAAAATTATATACTTATATACTTAAGTATATATATACTTAAGTATATAAGTATATAATTATACTTATATACTTAAGTATATAAGTATATAATTATACTTATATACTTAAGTATAATTATATACTTAATTATACTTACTTTCAAAATTATATACTTTCAATTACTCAACAATTATCTGAACAATTTTTTTTAAAATGACAATGGATAAAATAGGTCCTTTTTTTATCAGCTTGTGTGACTTTTATAGTATGGTTTTCTATATATGATGCATAGATGCACATACATGATTTTTACATCAAATTAGAGATTAAAAGAGTAGCTTACTAAAGGTATCAGTTTTTAACATATAACTTAAGTTTTTATTTTTAAAGAATTTTTAAAAAAATATTTAACTATATTTCTGAACAATATATTTCGGATAAAACAATAAAATTTAATAGGCACGAATACGGTACGATTGAACAGGAGAAAATGATCTTTTATTAATATGTTGTCATCAGATTTACAAATACTCAAATTAAAAAATAAATTACTATCGCAAATTACACAAATAAAAATGTTATTTTCAACACACACCTGCAAAAAATGAAATAAATATGAAATATGTTTTTTCTAAAAAGAAAATGTAAACATTCACAGTGTTATTAATTAAATAAATCAGCTTTATTTAAGAGAAACATGGTTTGATATATATATATATATATATATATATATATATATATATATATATATAAACTGACTGATTTATGAATATTTGAAGATCACTATTCAATAAAAATGTCTAATTGTAAAGCATTTTATCCACCATTCCAAAAATGATACATCAATCAACGTCTAGGATTGCTTTAGACTAATCTTACCTATACTGCTACTTTCAGTGGTGACGGGGTGATCGGCTATATACAAGAAGAAGAAGGATTGCTCAACACTGACTGAGCTAAGAATGAAAATGTTGAATGTTTCAAACATTTATATTCAAAGCTTCATAAGTCGGTCAAATTTGATAGCAGAAGATGCTTGGTTTCGGTAAAAAAAAGTTTTTATATCAATTTACAGTTTAATCATTTCTGCTTTAATTTAAAGTTTAAAATTTTGAGAGAGGTAACAGATAATTAGAGATATACAATACGTTATGAGGTTAATGCCTTTACACCTGCATGAATGAATTAGACTGTCAAAATTTTGGCAAAGTAGTTTTTAAAACACAAGTTACATAAAGTATTTAATTGACAATGACAATTTACACAAAGTATTTAATTGACAATGTTAAGTTGCATAAAGTATTTAATTGACAATGACGTTGCATAAAGTATTTAACTGATAATTTTAAATAGCAGTAAGATTGGTGAAGCAGCTGGTCGCCAAAGGTGGTTAGTTATAAATACAACCCATATTAGAATATCGCAAATGATGTACATATTTTTATATTGTATCATATTTATGATGTTTATATTGTTAAAAGATATATATATATATTTCCATAAATTCCTTAAATGTCAATTTGTATTCAAACTTTTTCTAAAAATAAGATTCATAGTATTTTTAAATTAAAAAAAATGCTAAATTTTTTAACTAACCAATTTATTGTTAATGCAAGTAATTCCTAATAAATTATCTGATGCCAACTAAATCAGAAATGCTTTAATTATATATTTTACAAATATTTCTGTGAATTTAAGCAAATCAAAAATGCTCATTTTCTTTAAATCATAGAAACAGATTTCTTTTTTAGGGAATTAATTCCATACATAAATTATATTACATGTATGTATTCATGTATTTGTATGCTGACATAGAAGAAACGAAATTTTTCTTTCTATAATTTTAAATTAAAAATTTCATTTTTTTTCTAGACATGGGAATTGCTTAAAACCAACTTTCTATTCAGTTGTTCAGTTGTAATAATATGCCATGCAATACATGACCTCTAATTAAATACAAATCGTTATATTAAAATGCATAAAAGATGCTATTGTTTTTTAACTAAACTTTGACTTTTCACTTTAACTACTTCTTCTCTGCCTGTCCAAAAACGATAAAGAAAGGAATACTCATTTTTTCCAATTATAAAGTAAGATGGAAAATATCGTTTTGTAATCTTTTTTGTACACTTTCGATCAGTTGGACTAAATTTAACTCTTTATGGAAACTGTAATTGCTAATTAAACTCATGATAAATATTTATATATTTAATTATATAATTCATTTAAATGTTAAGACCCTTTTTGTCACTAAGAAAATCGAAATCGTCAGCTTCTAAATGGTGTTATTTAAAAAAAAACATTTGATGCAGCGTTAAAGGGAGGGTTGGCAAGAGGGGAACGAGAGTAGCACACCTCCATGTGGTGTTTGTTCCCTGGGCAACGTTGCAGTTCATTTGAACTGCGACGGCTAAGAGGCTACTCAAACGTGAAATAAAATAAATAACTTTTTATTTTATCTGCGAAATAGTGAACTCATTATTTTGCGACTTTTCATTTCTTGAAGAAACATACATTCACGGCGTCCCTTGTTCGACTCCTGGTTATTCTGTGTTCTATCCGTAAATATTGAGAATGTGCCACCCTGTAAAAAGTAGTTGTAAAGGTGAATGCTAATCATGAAGTAACTAAATATAACTCTTGGCCCCATTTATTAAAAAAACAGTATGAATGGTCAATATATGAATTCTTCTTCTAGTATACAGCCAATCACAACGCCACCGCTGAATGAAATGGTGCAGACAGAATTTGTTGTGACAGACTGCTATCTTTAGCATAACTCGTTAATAACGCTGATCGATTCCTTAAACTGACATAATCTTCCAGCCATTTAGGGGCCAGCTACAGAGTGGTCAATCACTGACGTGTATATGGTGGGTGTTAAATCTGTCGACTTTGGATTCGTCATAGTGGTTAATGTGTAGAAATTTAGAAACTTATGCTGATATTCTCATAAGATTAGGGCCAAAATGCGACGTCAATCTCAAGAACTTAACAAGGGGATTTCAAAAGAACCATTAACACAAAAAACCTGTATTGCGTTTTTTTTCTATTAAGACTAACTATTTAAAAAAATTACTTTTTGATAAGGATTTATTTGATGTGTAAATTACTTTTCATGTAATGCAACTCGTTTAAGAGTGCCGCGGTAGCATGGTGATAAGATATCGACTTCAGAATCGAAGAATATTGTAGGTTCGAAACCCGCTCCCACCGAAGAACTACTGACTGAAGGCACACGCTAAATCCTTCCGAGCCAAATACTTTCCCGCCAATGCAGCTCGGTGTGGAGAAGTGGGCGCCAGTAGAGGCGCCGCTCACGCCGGCTGACCAAGGATCAAAATTATTAGGTCTGTCCGAAAATATATTTATGTTGCTTTTAAAATAGAGCATTGACATGGCTAACTAAACCAAATTATGCATACAACATTGGAAAAACATAGCAATGGATAATATGTTTGCTGGAATTAGTGAAATGAATTACATAGCAAAAACAAACTGTGTTGGTACAATAAAATGCTAAAAAAAGGAGAACATCTTATTTATTTAAAAAGAGAAAAGTTGGGGATATCTTTTCTAGAAAAGGAACGATGGATTCTATCAGACACTTTATGCCGGGATATTCTGGTTATTAAGGGGATGGATTCGTATCCCTTGGGATGTGAGTTCGAAACGCCAGTCAAAGACTCCCCTTCTATACCCTCCATGGCTCACCCATAAATTCTTCGTGGCCACGTCATCTTCCTAGTCGATATTAATACCACTAGGGGTGCTGGCTCAGAGGCGAGCGTCCTCTGGTTCAGGTTTAATTTATGATCTGTGGATGAGTGAATGAAATGTATGAATGAAGTCTGCCCCATAAAAAGGGTTGTGACGAATGAGTAACTAAATCGTACTCTTGGAACTAGAAGGCCCTACTGACATAAAAAAGACGTAAAAATTTCGACTGAAAATGTCTGACTTTGTTCAGTGGGGTTATCAATGACAAGTGCCCTAAGTAGCAACAACAGACACTTTATGAATTATACACTAAGAATAACGAATTGTTTTATACATACATACTTGGGCATAAATTCATCAAATGTGTTTAGAAACTATTTTAAAACGATGTATATTATTTATAAAAGAAATTAAAAATAAATAATTTAAAAAATAAAATTTTCAAATAATTGAATTTTAATTTTTACTATTATATTTTCAATATTATCCAAAATATTGGATTTTCAAAAGAATTTTGTATTTTTATGGTTTATGTAATGATGATCAGGATTGCAATTAATAACTAGTTTGATAAATGTTTCAAAAATATCTTAATTTACAAATAATTAGATATTTTGTATGCCATTAAGTTTTTCCTATCGTGATCTGATTCCAACATTTTATACATTTTAACATTTGTAAGTAAAAAAAAATACGTGACTCTAATTGTCATTACTTACATGCATCTGTAAAAGCTTCTTGAATCTTTCTAAATAGGGTCCATTAATATTCTTTCATCCTTTCGCTATTCGACATTTTTTTTTAATTGAAGCATTTAGCAGATAATTTGCGTAATGGCAAGCTATTTGGCTTTCAGGATAATTCTTATTATTCTAGATATCAATTGCAGTGATGTATTCCCATACTTAGAAATGAATTAAATCTTTCTCCACTACCTTTATTTCTCAAGATAAGAATTTAAGAAATAAAAATGTCATTTGATAAATTAGAACATAGTTTATATTTGCACTGATGATTTCGTTGAAATGGAAGTTTTAACTTTTTCATTACTAAGTAATTTCGCACGGATTCGTATTTGGAATCATTTCAATTTGTTTCAGTTTAATATGAATGATTTATTAGTTATTTAACAGCTGAGTTTATGTTTTACAGTAATAATTTACTAAACACTGCTATTATGTTCAAATCTACTTTATGTATGTAGCGTGCGGGTCAATATGATCGGACTCAGAAGACTAACCATATAAATATTGCATTAATTGCCAAGTGTGTTTAGGAAATGTTTTATACAGTAGTATCAGAAGTTTAAAAATAGATCTAATAATACAAAAAAGTTCTAAAAATAATAATAAAAGATTTGAAATTGTAGCTTACAATAATATACAGTATCTATAAAAATAACAAAAAAAGAACTATTCGAAATTGAAACTTACTTTCATTTACAATTTGAACAATACTATTTTACATTTTTGCAAATGTGATTCTTTCAATCATAGCATATTGGTTCATAGAAGCGTATCATAGCATCATAACATATTGGTTATAAATTCTGTAAAGCGTGTTTTAATAAACCAAAGCAGAAATTAGATTTAGAGATATTAAGGAAGTAAAGGAAATTGACAACTTGCTCTTTTATCAATTTTTAGTGTATATGAACCTGAATTTTAATATTGTGAAACGTGCATTTTATTGTATACCAAAGTTTTGTGTAAAAGATATCATAAAGAAGTATACAAATTTATATTTGCTCTATAAAAGCCGTAAAGTGCTATACGGATATTCTTATTTCTTCATATACGAAATATAGAAGAATCACTGTATGCATTTCAAAAATCGTACTTCAGATTTCGACAAATCATCAAGTTTCTGAGTCCAACAAATATATTTTTAGCATTATGTCTGTCTGTAAATTCGGCGAATTAAAACGCTTTGAACTAGACAGATGAAATTTGACATGTAAATCTATGTCAAATGTTGTAGATTTCTTTCAGATTTTAGGAAAACATCGAACTTAATAAAAAAATTGGCATCGGCCTTTCGTTTACGATTATTACTTTTGTTTCCCTCTCTTACTCTGTTTTATTTTTACTTTTTTTTTTTGCAAATATTTACGTTTATGCAACTACATTTTTTAATACATTTTTCATAGTTAACAGTATTGCATTAGAACGTAAAAACTAGAGGGAAAAAATAGCAAATGTATGCTTACCAAGTATCCCCCTTTAAAACGTGTGACGTGCGGTATCAAAAATATATGAGCGAATCACGAACACTATGCAAAGTAAACAATATCGCATAAGGCTTTGAGAAATTTATACCAAATATTGATTATTTTGATTTTTTAATACATTTGATTTGATATTTTTCATTTTAATTTAACTCAAAATATTTATGCTTTCGACTTTTAATTAGATAATTTTTTCTGAGTTGAATAAAACTGTAATTACAAATTGAAAATTGTATTAAATTGTGATATTTTTTAAATTTTTTCTATAATATTTTGTTTAAAAAGTTTGTATGCATGTATATTATTTCTATTTTTATACAAAATTACTGTGATACATAAAATTACGTTATATATTTTATTTTTAATATTTTATATGTTCCAAATAACCTAGAATATTAACAAAAATGATTGTAATTACTTCTATTATCACAAAGAAATCTTGCAATTATTTCGAATTTCTCACGCATAGATTGATTGAGACGGGAGCTGCCCTCCAACGAAGTCACCACCCCTATGGAAGATTAAAAGTTTCAAAAAGTTTTGATAGCAAAATGCATGTGTATACAAGCAATTAGTCTTCTTTTATTATATTTCAAAAATTTTACAGACTCTCGTAAGAATGGCCAAAGAAGAGAAGATAACTTTCTTATCAATAGGTAAGGGAAAGAAGATAAATTTCTTAATAGACTATTTGGGGCTTTTAAATTAATTAAAATAAAAATATAGAGAGAGCAAAATCTATTCAACAGAAAGAAATCGAAACATTACATGCATTTATAAAAAATATTGAAAAATTAATATAAAGAATAACTTATATATGATTAATTTGATAAATTTATAGCCATTTTCTTCGTTTGAAGAAAATATACGGGTTGATTGTGATTGAAGTTTCATTTTGAAATTGCCATAAGAGGAAAACTGCTGGATTAAATATTATTATATTTGGAAAAATAATTTAAAGGGGGTCATCCGAATTTTTCCCCTCCCCCTCCTTTCAAAAAAACTCAAAAACTCCCCACCAGTCATGGAGTGGCCCTACATGGATATTGTTACGCAAAATATGAATTGCAGACGCGGAAAAAAAATTAAAAATTAAAAAGTGTTTAATCATTTCAAAACAAAACTGTTTAGTGTGTGTTACCTCAAAAACATTGTTTATAGTGATAATCTAAACAATTTGACGGAGCTGAAAGATGCTATTCACCCACTTGTTTATAGCATTCATCTTGGTATGCTAAGAGCGACTGATGAGAATACAGCAATGCGATTAAGCTTGCTTTCAGAAAATGATGGATGCTACATTGAACATGCATTGTAACCCTTTTCGGAAACAATTAAATGCATTTTATATCGATACTTCCAGGTCCCCCAAGTGGCTTTAAAATATTGAATGTAGTGCCATCCCTCCCTCAAATGGTGAAGTATTTGTTTTGATGCAAAAGTAATTTCCATTACCTTCTTTAAACTATTACCAAGTTTGATAATATTTGGTCCAGTAGCTTTCCTCCTCCTACTATTTCAAAGTGAAACTTTAATTACAAACATCCTACACATTGGTTTTCTATTACGCTAAATTTCATCGAAATAACTTAACAAATATGATCTACAGATTGTTCATTCCACATGAATTGCAGCTGAAGTTAAGTCAAGTAAATTAAAAGTTAATAGCTAACAGGGCTGGATATTACAAAAGTTACTTGACGCTGCTAATGGAGCCATTTAAAACAGATGCGAAACCTCGCCAACCCCTTTTATGTAAGGAAATTAAATGGATTTGAAACTTTTAATTGCGTGTTTTTCATTTAATGGGCTTATTATAAGTATTAATAAGAGTCGTTTAGTGGTTTCATCTAGTCACATCGTAAGCCTGTTGAAGTTATGATCCTTTACGAAATTTGTGTTTTAAAGCACTTATTTAACTGTTGAAGAAATTGAAAGAAGTGCGATAATTTTTAGTTGGGAAGAAGATGAAGAATATTTTGTTAGAAGTTTCAAAAATGCATATCATGAAATGTGCACTAACTGAAGTTTAAACTTTCTTCGTTTTTCTTCCAATGTGTCGCACAGTGTTGGGAACTCGAAATAGAGGTGAGATGCTTCCAACAGATTGGTTAGATCTTACAACTATGAAGAGTACAGGAAAAGGTGTGGGAATGGCTCTTCCCACACCTCCCGGGACGTATATCGTTAGGGAGCAGTTGTGCCGTTGCCAGTGAGGGTCCTTAGGACTCACCCACAGTTATCACAAGTGTTACTGATGCTGCTATCCTGTCATTCAAGTTTGCCTTCAGGTGGATAGGGGTAGTCACTTTGTGATCACCATTCAATAATAATCACGTTGTAAGTTAAGATAAGCAAGATATACGGGCATATTAGTCGCTATCCATTATTTCATTGAATAGACATTTGATATTTTGCAGCACTGATAGATTCGGTTTTGAAATTTGAGGTAGATTCAATTTTGAGAGTTAACATAGGTTCAAAAGACTGGGCCAGTTATATTTTCAATTTACGTCTACATACATGATTACCATACTGATTGTGCACAAATCGCATGAATGAATGAAATTATTGATTTTTGTAATAATTGTATATCTAAGTAGCATATCCTATGCAATATTATGCAATGATAAATCAATCAATCAATATTCCACAATATTATGCAATATTACGAATATTGATTAATGTCGTACAATGCTGTACAGTATTTATGTACTACTGGGTGATCAACATCAAACATGCCATATATACCACATACCATACATGCTTCTATCAATATGGAGACACACCTTGAAAATTCAAATATTAATTAATTTCACCAATGCATGTTGGAACGCAATGTAATCTTTATATTAAATATTTAAATATATATGGAATTTTAAACAATAACATTTAATCATTTTTTTTTGTTTTGAAATAATCCATTTTCTCAGAGCCACATATATAATACAATAATACATCTGAATATACTACAAGTTCGAGAAGGGAGTGTGTTAATTATTTATTTATGCAATTGAAGCAGTTGAATATAAATTTGAAAAACGAATTCTCTTTAACCCTTTACCAGCGGGTGACCGAGCTCCGCTCGGAGAAAACAGGTATCGAAGCTAACTCGAAGATTTAAATTTTCAATTGTGATTTATCAAAACAATACATGCCATAAGAAAATTTGTGAAACCATTGGTGAAAAGATAACCGGTTAAAGTGCACTATTGTAAACTATTCTAAACAAAGTTAGAGTTTGGAAAGGGAATTATTCTATACAAAGGTAAAGTAAAGGTAAAGATTGAAGTGTGTTGAAGTTCAAAATTTTTGACAATTTATTTAGAAAAACCAAACATATATACATACATAAGAAACATATTATAAACCTATAACAGCATAAACATAAAACTTTATTAGTTCTCCATATTGGCTATAGATGGCAGCACGTTACCGCTTGAAAATTTAAGTAGCCATTATGGCGAACTAATAAAGTTTGAAAATATCCTATCTGTAACTCCGAACTGCTCGACCGTAGCGCTTCAAAACCGGCGCCAATCGATTCCTCGTGGCCAAAAACCCCAGACACCCAAGTTTACCGGAGTTTATTAATTCTGGGGCGATTTTCGACTTGGCAACCATTCATCGTATTATAGTATTAGATAAACTGAGGGGGCTTAAAAGTACCATTTAAATCTAGCTTATATCTTTACTATATGACTATATTCTGCAAGAAAACTAAAATACTTGTGTAAAAATGAAGTTGAAAAATTATGAAAAAAATAAATACACAGCTTTCGTGCACCTATTGTGGTGCCCTCAACCAGATAAAAATGACAATAAATAATGAGCCAATAAATATTAATTTTAAAAAAGGTGAATAAATTAACAACCAATGTATTAAATAAAAATAAAGCTGATAATAAACAGCCAAAAATGGGTAAGACGCATTTAAAATAAACTCAACAGTCAAAAGATCACTACTAAGCAACAACAAAATATCTTTCACCTCCGACTGTTTGGAGGGGGAGTATTGCAGTGGAAGCTTTAGATAACAACTGCAGGACGGAGTGATCACTTTTATTCTTGTGGTCATTTTATCTGGCTACCAACCCAAATTTTGCGAGTTCGATAATGGCTACCACCAATAGGAGCACATTTGAGAATGAGAAATGAACTAATAATGTTGTGCAACTAAAATGATGAAGCGTTGCTTCTATAAAATGAGGTTTATTACCATAAGAAGGGACATGGAGTTACCCCACTACCAAAGGTAATCATCGCTTTCGGAGTTCAAATATAGTTTTGGCGGATTAGGATCCACGCTGTTACAAAAGGAAGAAACTCCTGAATGGGCTCTCACTAAACCAACCAGATGTTAGCAAAGTAACTGAATAAGTCAACAGATGTGATCGTGACTATAAACCATAGATATTTTACCAAAAAATTCAAAATAGTCCTGTAGATGTGTAGCCAAAGTATCTAATTGCTGAATTACAAATTAAGACCATCTATTCTACAATAAACACAGTAACAAAACACTGCAAAAGTGGGCACATGAACAACATCCTCGAAGAGAGAAGCGCATGAGCGACAAATATGTGAATAAACATGATGACGGCACAAACTTCTGGAAGGGAACTGTGGCACTGCTATCAACGCCTACACCGTCGGATTGAAGTGAAGAAACAGAACTGTTCTAATAAGAAAGCGTGTGTAGAGGTTTAGAGAGAGATCGTTGCAAATATTATTTTCGTGCTCCTGCTCTGTCTGCGTTAAATAAATTATTTTTTGTAGAGCGAGGTATTTGGAAGTAATCCCCTCCCCTACAACTGGTGACCCTGGATACATCGATAAAGAATGTGATGATGAAATCTGTTTAAGTGATTATCGGATTATTTTTTGAAGTGCTGATTCTGCCCGGAACAAGGAATACATGTCGACAACAAGTTGTAACGTAGACAGAAAGTTGCGGTAAGTGCTTTGTTATCTGTCGTTATTTTTTCCATCCATTCGAGATGTCAAAAGCTGATGATTTAACACAAACCGAAACTAACGATTCTTCCGTCCGTGTTTCGGCCTTAGCGATTAAGACGCCAGCTTTCTGGAGTGATAAACATGAATTATGGTTCGCTCAGCTTGAATCCCAATTTGCCTTGGGAAATATTTCGGTTGATTCTACTAAATTTCATTATAGTATAGAATTGGGCGATAAAAAACCGTCGAGGCTCCTTTGTGAAATGAAAAGTTTGGCTTCGGATGGCATTTCACCCGAGTTGTTAAAAGGTATTTGGATGCAAAGATTACCTCTACAAATAGAACAAATTTTATCCGTCAGTAGTGATAATTTGGAAACGTTATCTAAAATGGCAGATAGCATTTTTGAAATTTCAACACCTGATCTAGTGGCGTCTGTATCTAGTAAATCTCACCCAACTGATCAAGGAAAAATTGAAAATCGCCTAGTAAATATTGAAAAGAGACTTGCAAAACTAGAATTTCAACATAGATCACTCTCGCGCGAAAACACGGATATTCAAAATTCTAACAAACGTAAATATTGTTGGTGGCATTTTAATTTTGGAGTTAAAGCTAAAAGATGCGAACCGCCATGCACGTTCAAAACGGAAAACTAGTTCGGCCTTCCGTTTCTGCGCTGGCGGATAAAAGGGGCCTTGTTAAGCGCTTGTTTGTGTACTATAAACTCACGGATTGTGAATATTTGATGGGTACTGGTTCAGTTGTTAGCGTCCTACCATTTTTAGGTGGTAAAATTTCGCCTTCAAAATTTGTTTTGTATGCAGCTAACGGAACTAAAAGTAACATATTTGGTACTAAATTAATCACTTTGCAATTGGGATTAAAACGCAAATTTCAATGGCCTTTCATTCTCGCAGCGGTTTTAAAACCAATACTGGGTGCTGACTTCCTTGAACACTACAATTTTTTAGTTGATATGAAGCGTAAAAGGTTATTAGATGGTCCCAGTGCTGCTGTTGGTCTAGAAAAACCTATTTCTGCGGATGAATCCTTGTATGTTGCTACTGTTCAAGGAGATACTCCTTATGTAAAGTAACTTCTTAAATTTAGTGATATTACAAAACTAAGTAAAACCCAACCCAGTTTTTATATTAAACATAACACAGAACACCATATTGAAACGCATGGTCCTCCTGTCTTTTCAATAGCTCGTATACTAGCTCCTGACGTGAATTCCAGTATATGGTGTCTTAGGGTTGGTGCAGGCCATCTAAAAGTGCTTGGGCAAGCCCACTTCACATGGTACCTAAGAAAGATGACTGGAGGCCTTGCGGGGATTATAGGCGTTTGAATGCACAAACAGTACCTGATAAATTTCCAATACCTCATGTTCATGACTTTGCACATAATCTTTTTAATAAAAAGGTATTTTCAACTCTTGATCTAGTTAGGGCGTATCATCAAATACCTGTCGCGGATGCTGATATGTCTAAGACAGCAGTGATAACCCCTTTTGGATTGTTTGAATTTCTTTTCATGCCTTTTGGGTTGTGCAATGCTGCACAGACTTTTCAGCGGTTTATGTATGAAATTGTGTGAGATTTAGACTATTGTTTTGCATATTTAGACGATGTTCTGATAGCTTCTGCCGATGAAAATGAACACCTAAAACATTTTGAGGAAATTTTTCGCAGGTTCAGAGGTATGGCCTTGTAATTAATGCAGAAAATATGCAATTTTGGCCAATTATCTGTTAAATTTCTTAGATACTTAATTTCCGAAAAATGAATCCAAATCCTTACCTGATCGAGTTAAAATTATTAATGAATATCAACTTCCAAAAACAATTAAAGAGTTGCGTCGTTTTTAAGCCCTCTTAAATTTTTATTATAGATTTTTTAAGAATGCGGCACAAGATCAGTCTCTGTTGTTCGATTATTTAAAAGGAGCGAAGAAGAATGATTCGCGTCTAATACATTGGACAGAGGAGGCGAAACTTGCTTTTGAACGTTGTAAACAAAGTCTTGCAATGTCAACTCTTCTTGTTTATCCGTCGCCAAATGCACGGTTATCTCTGACGAGTGACGCTTGTGATCATGCTATAGGATCTGTTCTAAGCCAGGAGGAAAATGGAGAATGGAAATCTCTCGCATTTTTTTCACACAAACTTACTCCAGCTGAACAGCGATATAGCACGTATGATCGGGAATTGTTGGCAGTTTACATTTCAGTTCGCCATTTTCTTACATGTTAGAAGGTCTTAATTTTACAATCTATACAGATTACAAACCTTTAATATACGCCTTCACTCAAAAACATGAAAAATGTTCACCACGTCAGATTCGGCATCTTGCCTGGATTGGTAAATTTTCGACGGATATACGGCACATCGGGTTCACTTAATGTGATAGCCGATAGCTTTTCTCGCATTTCAGAGATCGAAACTCCCTCGCCGATTAATTATAAAAAAATTGCGGAGGCTCAATTGTTAGATGACGATTTGAAACTGTTGAGATCATGTACTAATTCTTTGGAATTTCGGATAGTTAGAGTTCCAGGTGCGGACACTGAACTTTATTGTGATGTTTCAACTGGAAGAAGTCGTCCTTTTGTTCCCAAGCAGTTTCGGAGATAAGTTTTTGAGACTCTCCACAATTTATCCCACCCAGGAGTAAAGGCTACAGTAACTTTGGTCGGACAACGTTTCCTTTGGCCTGGCTACCGAAAAGAATTTGCTGAATGGACTCGTTGTTGTATCCCTTGTCAACGAAGTAAGGTTCATTGCCATACGGTAAGTCCTCTTGGAAAATATCCTATTCCACGTCAACGATTCAATCATGGGCATATTGATCTTGTGGGACCACTTCCATCCTCTAGAGATTATGTTTATGCTCTTACGTGTATGGACAGGTTTTCACGTTGGCCTGAGGCTATTCCTTTGAAGGATATTAAAGCTGAGACAGTTGCATTTGAATTTTATGCTAACTGGATAGCTCGTTTTGGAGTTTCCGAGAGGCTTACTACAAATCAAGGTAAACAATTTGAAAGCGGTCTATTTCATGAGTTAGCTCGTTTGCTTGGCATCAAAGTGATTCACACAACCCTATACCATCCACAGGCTAAAAGTATGGTTGAGAGACTTCACCGACAATTAAAGTCAGCTATTCGGGCTCATGCGACTGAAAGATGGACCTTGATCTTGCCCTCTATCCTATCGGGGTTTCAAGCATCTGTTAAAGAACCTCTAAATTGTTCCGTCGCAGAAATGGTGTATGGTTCTCCCATTACTCTGCCTGGAGAATTTTTTAATGCTGATAAAACTTTATCGGCTAATGATTTCCTTGCATCTTTGCAGAGGCGGATGTCGTCTTTGAGACCAGTTCCTATGTCGCAATATGGCAAGCGTAAAGTTTTTGTGCATAAAGAACTAGATAGCTGTTCCCATGTTTTTCTTTGACATGATAGGATTACTAAATCTCTGGTTCCACCGTATAGTGGACCTCATCTTGTTATTCCCCGAACGTCGAAGCATTTCACTATTCAAGTCGGTTCTCGTCAGCAGATAGTTAGCCTCGACCGACTCAAGCCTGCGTTTCAGATGGCGGAGATCCAGCTGCGTAGAGTTGCCTTTTCCATTTGATCGTCTTCGAGACTGCGTAGGGGAACCCTGTGGCGCTGCGATCAACGCCTACCCCGTCGGATTGAAGTGAAGAAACAGAACTGTTCTAATAAGAAAGCGTGTGTAGAGGTTTAGAGAGAGATCGTTGTAAATATTATTTTCGTGTTCCTGCTCTGTTTGTGTTAAATAAATTATTTTTTGCAGAGCGGCGTATTTGGAAATAATCTCCCCCCCCCTACAGGAATTCGTCAGATAAATGTTTCGCTCAACTCTCCACAACACTCCGTCTCTCGATTTTTCTGCTATTCTCATGTGACTTTGCACTGCTTTATCAACTCAATTTCTATAATTTTTATAGTTTTCAAGATAGAGTACATAAACTATTCGCCATATTCGGAGTTTATTGATTCAATATTTATTTAGAAGCAACTGTATATCATATGTGTTGAATAACTGTGCAGAGAAGCAGCAGAATATAACCATAACAATATTTGATAAGAATACAGAATTTCAATAAATTTTATTCAATTCCTTTGACCATAACCAACCAAAAAGCATGATTCCCAAAATTTTTCAGAATATTAATGATGGTTGCTGTTCCTTATAGCATTTGCTGTGGATAAGTCCGCTTTAACGAAGACAGCGATTTAAGCCAACAGCAAGGTTTTTAGTAGCGCCAACTAGGGCCAAGAGCACGACTCTGCCACTGACACGTCACTCATTCGCAGGCACAAATCTTTTTTATAGGACGGCACATTTCACAGATAGATCAGAGGAAGAACAACCATGCCTAAATTGGGGCTCGACATCAGGTCGCCCAGATCACGAGGAAGACACGCTACCCCTATGCCAGGGCAACGACATATTAAAGATGGCAATATCACTAGCGGAATAAATATTAATGTGTTGGCTGTTTCTTATGGCACTTGCCATAAACAAGCCTGCTGACAAAATCAGCGATTCTAATCAGAGAAAGTCTGTTTTCAATTGCGCCATCTAGGGCCAAGAGTGCGACTCAGCTTATGATTCGTTGCAGACCTTTTAGGACTTCATTCATACTCTTCATTTACTTTTCCAATAATACAATGAAAACCTGGGTCAGAGAATGATACCCACTGAACCAGTAACCCAATGGTATTTTCTCGACATGGAAGATTTTGCTGCCACGACAGACTTTTACATGCACCTGCCACCATATACACGGAGAAGGGTCTTCGTCCGAAGGGGTTCAAACTCACAATCCAAGGAATGCGAATCCAACGTCTTAACAACTAGCTATCCCGCCATTTATGTTTCAACGTTATTTCATTTTGGAATGTTTTTAGAATCAAAGTTATTTGGTAAAAATATTGCAAACCAAAAATAAAATAACAAAAATCTGCCCAATATCAGCTATTCCATGTGTGCTGTTACTTCTTTTTCTGTCTTCTTTTCATTCTATGACGAATTCTAATTGCAAAGCCTTCTTAAATTAAATCTCATGAAGCTTCAAAATGCTGCGAAAGTAGAACAAATCATAACTTAGTTTCTTATGTAAATACAAGTCAAGAACATAAGTCAAAAACAATCTCAAACCAGCGTTTATGAATAAATCATTTTAGCAAAGAAAATTAAATTTCTACCAAAATGAGAAAGAAATTGTTACTGCTCATATATTCCGAAATCATTTTGTACTCCTTCTCTTTGACTCTGAGATTAATTTAACGGCATCTGGGTTGAAACTCTCTTTTGATGAATTTCTGGAACATGATTCCTTCTGAAATTCCGCAGTGGGAATTTAATGTTTGTAGTAGAGGAGCACGTTTATTCCGAAGCTGAAACTAGATATATTTTGATTTAGTAAGGAAAAAAGTCGTTTTCACATTTAAGTTATTCTACAACAGTGCATACTATAGTACAATATTTTATCCTAGCCATTTTATCCTATAGTGATTTATATTTTTTACTCATTACTACGTAGCACTGATAAACTATAATAATCATCAAAAAATTCTTGAGATTTTGAATCTCCACAGTTTAAACCTCTCTGACTTCAAAAAATAGATTTTTGGTAAATTTCCGTTTGTCTATATGTGACAAAGATAAATCAAAAAGGATTTGAGCTAGATGATTGAAATTTGATACAATTAAGAATTATTCTTTTTCTGAAAGAGGGCGCTGCGCCGCCTCCTATATAAACGCGACTTTTAGGAATGAATCATTGAGTATGTATATGTGCGTCAGTGATGATTCAAATAAAATCGAAATCTGAATTATAGCTTCCTTTTCTTCCCTCCGTAGTTTTTGGGGTGAGATTTAAGTTTAATTTCGTATTACATAATTGTAAATAGTTTTATATCAAATTTTGAGTAAAATTCTTTCAGAGGATGTCTTTCTGCCTATTTCTTTGGATATAAGTAAACAGGATAATCACAAAAAGAACAAATATGTCCATTCTTGAGGTTCAAACTCTGGACCATTCGGTCCACAGCCTTGTAACATAACCCCTAGACAAAATATTACACTCGTGTCAGAAGATGTTATCTGGCTTATAAACTTACCACCACATTACTCCTCCTCCAGTGAGTTGAGGTGAGACAAACGATGTTATCGCAACAAGTGTTTTTGGTTGGCGACAAACGATTAAATTGCGACAAGTCTTATGTCGGGCGACGGACGTTTTTATCGCGTCAAGCGTTATGACGGGTGACGAACGTTGTCGAGCCAAGCGTTATGTTGACTTTTGTTAGCCGTAGAAGGCGCCATGAAGGTTACGTTTGTTAGTTCAGAACCAGGGTAACTAACGCGCATTTTTGTGGTTCGAACTCGCGATCGTTGGGTACGTAGCCTTGTAATACACTGAAGTGACAAAAGTCATGGGATGTCTGTTAATATCGTGTCGGTCCTCCTTTTACCGGGTGAAGTGCAACAACTCGACGTGTCATGGAGTCCACAAGTCGTTGGAAGTCCTCTGCAGGAATGTTGAGCCATGCTGTCTGTATAGACTTCCATAATTGTGAAAGTGCAGGTGCAGGAGTTTGGGCACGAACGGACCTTTCGATGATGTCCCATAAATGCTCGATGGGATTCATATCGGGTGATCTAGGTGGCCAGATCATGCGCTGGAATTGTCCGGAATGTTCTTGAAACCAACCGCGAACAGTTCTGGCCCGGTGACATGGCGCATTGTCATCCATACAAATCCCATCGTTGTGTGGGTACGTGAAGTCCATGAATGGCTGCAAGTGATCTGCAAGCAGCTGAACATAACCATTTCCAGTCAATGATCGGTTCAGTTGCACCAGAGGACAGAGTCCATGCCATGTAAAAACAGCCCACACCATTATGCAGCCACCACCAGCTTGAACAGTGCCTTGCTGAGAGTTTGGGTCCATGGCTTCGTGGGCTCTGCGCCACACTCGAACTCTACCATCAGCTCGTAACAATTGAAATCGTCACTCATCTGACCACGCCACGGTTCTCCATTGGTCTAGGGACCAGTCTATATGCTCACGAGCCCAGGAGAGTCGCTGCAGGCGATGTCGTGCTGTCAGTAAAGGCACTAAACTCGGTCTTCTGCTGTCATAGCCCAAAGAAGGCAAATTTCGCCGCACAGTCCTATCGGACACGTCCCTCGTACGTCCCACATTCATTCCTGCAGTTATTTGACGAAGTGTTGCGTGTCTATTAACATTGACCATTCTACACAGACGTCGGCGGTCTCGGTCGTTAAGTGCAGGTGGTCTCCCACTGCGCTGTCCATGATGGGATGGGATGCCTGAAATTTCATACTCTCGGCACACTCTTGATACTGTGGATCTCGGAATGTTGAATTCACTAACAATATCCGCAATGGAATGACCCATGCATCTAGCTCCAACTAACATTCCACGTTCAAAGTCTGCTAATTCTCGTCGTGCCGCCATAAATCACGAAAAACCTGTTCACATGAATAACTTGAACACAAATGAAAGCTCTGGAAAACGAACTGCGCATTTATACTCTTTCGCTGCGATACTACTTCCATCTGCATATTTGCATATTGCTATCCCATGACTTTTGTCACTTCAGTGTATAACCCCTAGGTAAAAGTGCACATTTGTGTTCGGAAGTTGTTATTTGCCTTATGAATTTACCACAACAGATCTAAATAAATAAAACTCAACACGCAGATTTATCATCGATAGTGTCAACCCATAGTTAGATGTTGAGGCAAACATACTTAAGGACTAACTGTTTGTTGATGTATACTTTCAGAAATGTATAAAGATGATAATCCAAAAACGTATTGATTTAAATATATAACATTTGTATCAACTTTTGTCTTCAATCGGTTGTGAAAAACGTGTCTAAAACCCAAATTCAATTTTTGGAAACTATTAACGAATATCAGGGATTAATCAAAAAATAACTCAACAAAGATAACTTGGTATATTGAGTAAAATAACTAAATGCTCCTTGAAAGATAAAATTCAATAGCCACTGTACACCAGGTTTATTAGAAAGTATGCGAGAAAGTTTTGGGAAGGTAAATTCAGTTGGCTAATGATTCATTTTAAAGCAAATCTGAAATTAATTATTGGAAGAGTTTTATAATTTTAATCCAATGACAAACGGTGAAACTGACATCTGGGCCGTCATTGCTTTTGCAGACCATTTACTACCCTAAACAAACACATCTGCCATTGAATCTAAAAATTCAAATCTAAAATGCATCAAGCATGTAATTTTAAACAAAAATGCATTCCGAATATATATAGTTCAAATTCATGGTCTTAACAACAGATCACTGGAGGTCACAACAAATACACAATTAAAATGTAATCTGAGTGATTAGTTCCGACAAAGTCATTTTATAGATTGATGAATATGTTTATCTAATTACATGATTTTGTGACTGAAAAAGATGAGATGCAAAGTTAAAGATATGAAGAATCAACGATTGTAGCATTTTATAGACTTGCCTAATTATAAAGAAATTTCGTACATTTGAGCAAATCAAGATGGGTTATTTATGAATTCGGTATTTTAAGTACGTTTTTGAATATGTTTCCTCGAAATGAAGGGATGAATTTTGAATTAAGAGCGCAGTTAAAAATATTTTTGAATTTGAATATTTAATAAAAATCCCTTTAAATATTAAAAATTCCTCCAAAAATAAACAATCAGCAAAATATCATAGGCCTTTGGTATATTCAATATATTAAACAACAAGAGAAAACCCATTAAAAATCAGTTTTCGAATTGTGAATTATTTAGCTAAATTATTCTATTCGAAATTACAAAAATTCCATTATGAACAATACTAATCAAAACTAATTTTCTTTTTTAAAAGATGATCATATGATTTAATAGGACTTTAAACTGCTTAATAAGGGATAATACTACTGAATAAAGGATGATGTTCTATTATTCTAGTGGTTTGAAAAAAATTATATGATTGCATTCTAGAAGAGAAATTTCTTATTTTAATTGGTGGATAATGTTAAAAATAATTATATAATTAAATGTCGTGACTTTCTATTAAAAAAGAAAACATTTGTGATCTGTACTTTTAAATTATATTTTTAAAAGCTTTTAATTAAACATAAATGAGATTTAGCTTAGTTACTTAGCAATTAAATAAATGTATTTTTTATATAGAATTGTTTAATTAAAAGGTAACTTAATTTATTCTCAATGTAATTATATCATACCTATCATTTATTTTTAGGAAAATACATGTTTTAAATTATAATGAGGATTACTTCATTTGCAAAAGGAATTAAATTTCGTCCCAGATCAATCATGCGTTACATAATTAACATGCAATTAATCATACGAGAAATTTAAATTAAAATGAAGATTTGACAAAATAATTCCTTACGATGTGTTTTTTATTTGTTTTTAAATTAATGCCTCTGTGCGTAATAACTCATAATGAAAGGAGTTATCTTGTTTTCTTCAATGTTTTGATGAATTGGAATTTATAAGCAAATAAGAAGCGATATGTTTTATTTTTAGAGCTTTGACTTGATTTTTTTAGGAAAGCAAACATTTTTCAAAGTGTTTCTTTTCTTCCCGGTCTGTTGGTTTTCTTATTTCCCCATTGGGGCTGTTAATTTTACCATATGAGAACATGATCTTGTTTTCGTTCGCAGGTTTTGAATAATTGAAACTCGAAATCGTACAGGTAATAAATAAAGTATGAATCTCAATATTCATCAACATCTTTTGATGCCATATATCTTTTTACCTGCTTTTACCAGTATTGGATTATTTATTTTATTTTACTTTGGAGTCATTTTTCATAGTATAGCTTTTGAAGTATATATTGTTTGCAAATGTATTTTCACTTTTCAGAATCGGCTATCGCTATCTAGATTTTGGAAATAGCAGGGCCATTGCCAAACTCGCGCAACATTTTTTTTAAATAAAAAAATATAATCTAAAAAATAAATCTTATATATATATATATATATATATATATCAAAATTCTTTGTAAAGGTATGTTGGAAATTGTTATGTTTATGTAATTTTCAAACTATTCCTATAGCTAAATGGTGGCCTAGAATTAATAAATACATAAATTAGAAAAGAAATTATTTATATTTAAAAGCCAGTTATCTGTTAGAGATTTTAATGATAATCAATATCGTTATTGTAAAACATACTAAAAATTTGAGAAATTTATATTAAAATGAAGGTTTGACACGATAATTTACCTGTATAATTTGTTTATTAAATTTACGACTATGTACATAATCATTCATGATGAAAGATAAAATTTTGTTAGTAAAAAATATCTTGTTGAATTAGAAATTATAAAAAATAAATGAATCGATATGTTTACATTCTCAGTTGTTTAATTTTTCAGCAATAAAGTAACCAAAAAAGTGAAGTAAACAAAACATTTTCATTATATTTTGTCCCTACTAGTTTGTGGTTTTTTAATTTTCTTCTGAGGTCCATGGATTTATTCGCTATTTGGGGCAAGAAACTGTTTATTCAAGCTGTTTCAAGCAAATGGCATAAATTACTGCCATATTAAGAACGAACCAAATATCAAAAGTCTAAAATGAAGTAAAAAAAAAGAAACTCACACATACGATTTAAAATGCTTTCAAAACATTCTTTTGTGAGAAATCTGGGTATTTATAACGAAAAAACTATTATTTAACTTAGTTTAATCTTCTTTGAAATGAATTTTCATGTTTGTTCAATTAATAAAACTCTAAAAGAGACAAATTTATCATATTCTATTATTCGGCTGATATCAAAATTATAATGTGGTAGCAAGATCGAAACTGTTCTTATTTTGTTTTCTTGAATTATTTCTATAACAAGTAAAATGAAAGATATATAAATGAATTCTTACTTTGGTCATCAGAAAAAAATTATTTTAATAACTTATTATTAAATAATTATCTAAAAACTATTGATTTTCTCAAGAATTGAACTGGCATTCTTCTGCTTCACGTGCAAAATACTAAAATCCTTTCATTTTACGAATGATAATTTCAATGTTCATTACAAACTACTATTTCAAGGATTAAAAATTAATTGAATTTAGTTAATGAATAAATATTTGAAAAAAAATGCATTAACATTAAGTGTCATCCTCTAGAAGTTCTTAAAAATGTATTTGGATTTGAGTGGATAAATGAAAAGTATTTTATTAACGATTGAAAATTTGAACAAGATACATAAAGGGAGAATGTGAGCTTTAAGTAGGAATTGAAAAAAAAAATGTTTAGAATTAGCCAATATATACCCTAGAAAAATAAAAATTTATGTTTAAAAGCGATTTGACTGTTTATATTGATTGAGGTTTTAATCAATATCAATATCAGTATTATAAAACTGCTGGTTTTAATCAATATCAATATCAGTATTATAAAACTGCTGTTCTGATAGTCAAAAACAAACATAGAGAGTTTACGATAAACATAGAAAGTAATCTCTAAATCATAAACGAAGGTTATTTCTTTAGATTACAGATTCTTATATACTACGCTTTCTAATTAAAGAATGTATTCGGATAATGTTTGATGGAAACAAACAGCTATTAGAGAATATTAAGGAGAAAGTTAATAATCTTCATTTTATATTATGCATAATGCAACCTAAATTACATTTCCATGTATCTTGTTTTTATAACATGAATATGTATATTGCGTTTGCTTTCAAAGTCACAGTGATAACAGACGTATTCAAAATACAATTATTAGAGCAAGTATATTAAAATAATCTGAATAGATAAAAATGGTACAAAAACCTCATTAATTTCCGTCAGACAAGCAGAAATGACTTTATTTCTAAGGAATGATAGCGAAGAAACTAAGATAGAAAATAAAATTCATTATTTCATATTTCTTCAATATTGATGTAATATGGAGAAGTAAATTTATTTTCTCAAATTAGATTGTTGTATTCCCTTTTTGAAATTTCTTTATACCTCAATGTATTTCTTAATCTGAAATTCCTTTTTAAAAATGTTTTTACAATGAAAAATACCTGAAAATTGCACTGTTTTTCATTTTGCTTATTTATTTAAAAATTAGTCATTCCATACTTCTAAGAATCACTAATAAACTATTTTGTTTCTTTCGCTTATAATATGAATTTAATTTAAAAATACATAAAATGGACTTTAAAATTACCAATAAAACGCATCAAAAGTAATCATATCTTCTCAAAAAATTATTTATTATTTTATTCGCTCTTTTATTTTTGAATAAATTGCTGTTTTCTTATTTTGCCTGTACCTTCCATCAAATATTTTTTGCTCTTAAATATTTATTCTGCTTTTAGAAATGTTACCTCCTTTTACTAAGATGCAAAACTCGTATATTTTATTGTTTAAAAATATTTGAAGGCATACCAATCAAGAAGTTTCAGGTAAAATTGAATTAGGACGGTTTATACAATCTGGAAATAAATTATTCATATCATTAAAATAACTGTTTTTAAGAATAATAAAATATTGAAAAGTGAAGAAATTTGATTTACTTCTGCAGAAATTGATTTAAAGTTGGTTTTAGCAAAAGTAGAATACATAATTTAATTTTAAAATTTTCATTTAAAAAACTATATGGACAAATTTACTTGGTGATGATATTACTTATGGATACTTTTCATTTAATTTGATAATCTTAATTATTTTATCTGCATATCAAGCACTTGATATGCAGATCAATTAATTTTATTTGAGTTATTTGGTCTTCAAAATTCAACTTAAGTCATATTAATGATTCTTCAAACCAACCGAAGGCACGCAGAAAAATTACTAAATGACCGGACCGCCACTACAGCAACACTGGTGGATTGAGTCATAAGTGCCATCATTGGCCAAGGTACAACCATCCCCGTCAGAAATACGTCCAGTCATCGATGGGAAAAGCCAGGTTCCATACCTTTAGTGTACTTACAGGATTGGTAAGATCCAACCACGATGCCGATAGCATCTCGTCCTTAATTACGAACTGCCCCCTGTCTGTGCCCTGTGGTATCCTGTTATACTAACTCTTGATATTGGAAAGATACTGAATAACAGCTGATATATATAGCAGTAAAATCTCAAATAATTCGCTCGTTATATTTTAGGATTGCAATGAGACTATGCAAAACTTCATGGACTCTACCAAATAATTCTCTAAAACAAAAATTTCAGTTTATTTATCTAGGAAATGACTGAAAAAATGCCAATGGATCATAAAGATTGTCTACAAAAGTCTCATCGAGTCTCAAGTAGTTAACTTAGGATTTTAGGAAAACAATCGCATATCGTTTTTGCATTCCTAGAATATATCACAAAACGTTTGTGCACCTACCGGACTGTAATCCTGTAAAGGGTAATGATTGTATTTATATATGGACATATAAAGGGTGTCTTAAACCCCACGACCAAGACTATTATTCGCTAGACGTATGCTGTAAATAACAAATATACATCAAACAAGGTTCAAAAAGTTTATGAACTCGATAAAACTTTTCATGGGTTTAAATTTAAAATTTACAAAATTTAAATGTTTAAATGGATTTCGCACAAAAGAAAAATCCCAGTGAATAAAATGTGTATCATTCTTTCATACGATATTGTATGAATTTTATCATAAAGAGTTTCAAAGACATGAAACCACATAAATACTGATTTAAACCTATTTTCGACACCTGGATTCAAGTTCACAAAAATAAAAAAATCATGTCGAATATTCTTGTTTTAGGGGGAAAACAAGAATTAATGTCGAATATTTTTTATACATAAAGTAACAAAGGAAGTAATGATTGAATAAATAAATAATAATTTTGCTATTTATTGGTTCAAAATTATTTACAGAAATAATAACTTAGAGGAAAGATAACTTAGAGAAAGTTATATTCTTTAATTAATATTATATAATTTTAAAGTTTTTTTAGGAATCATAAATTTTAAATTTTGTATTTAAAACTAAAGATATGGAGCATAATTTCTTTCCGTATGATACATTCCTGCTTCGCGTCATCTACACTGAAGCTGTAAATATTTGCGTTTTAATTTCTGGTTGACCCTTTACCAAATTTGCTTGAATATATCTTTGAGAATTGTAACGATAAAATGCTGAAATTTTGTACATGACCTTATTAGATTATGGGAAAAGTTGTACTGTACTTAGAATTTGTTTGTACTAGGTCCGAATTAAAATTTAAAATTTTGTACATTTCAAAGTTTAATATCTTGAAATTCTTAATCAATTTCATTACATTTTGCACATTAGTTATTTTGAAATTTACTATATGTCTATGATCAATATGTAAGGAATAAAAGCCACGGTCAAGAATTTTGAGACACCTTGTATATAGAATTAAATTCGGAAAAATTAAAAAAAAAAATGTTTAAAAATTTATTTAAATAGTATTTTCTTGGGTATTTCCATTCCTTACATGATACTACATTTTAATGTGTGTTCATAATTATCTTAGTAAGTTCTGAAATTTATATGTATTATTACTGAAACAGCTAAATCCTTTATTTAGGAGCTATTCTAAGAAAATGAAATAAGATCAAACACATGAGACTTGTATGAAACTGAATGCTATAATACAATTTTCCCTCGTTATAAAAGAAATCAAATATGAGTATAATGATTAAGTAAACATGGGATCAGAAAATTCTCTTTTGTAAATTGTAAAACATGAAAGAAATATCTTGCTTCCTGTAGCTATATTTAAGTTCTACGAAGAAAATATTTGCGAGGCACGCAAAGTATTCCGAGCCTACAATTTAATTATTCAAGTCAGAGAGAACGTGTATCTATAGCAAACAGTCTTCATGTCTGAAATTGAATTTCGAGAGCTTGTGATTTCCTTATTAAGTTTTCTTCACAATCATGCAAAGTTTTCTTAGGAAAACAAAAGGGATTCAATGTAGTTTATTTTTTTTCTAAAATTAATTCTACTCATTTCTTATTATAAGAAATATAAAATAAATAAATTTTATTTTGCTTCAAATTCAAGATAAAACAAGTGCAATTTTTGTTTAAGTATCAAGAATATATGTTTTTCATTGTAAATAATTAATGTTATAAAGTTATGTTTAAAAAAGGTTTCTTATTATGGTTTTAAAATGTCTATTTCTTTCTAAAATATTCTTCACAATTTTATTTATTATAAATATTAAGAAATGAGGAAATCAATTGCTCATCAATTTATTTCCAGATTTCTTATGAGCTATTACAAGCCTTCTGACAGTTATCGGACAGTGATTTTAGCCTAGGGAGCACCTTTTTGTTTCCTCAGCTGAGACAACTAGGATGAAGAGTACAACTTTGCTATTCATGTACCACATTCCCTTGCATCACTTCTTTTTACAGGGGAGCACAATCACACCCTTCCTAAATAGATCAAAGAGGAAGAACCATGCTCGAAAATAATGCGAGTGCTGTTGCTTTGAGTTCTATTGGTTTGCAGAAAAGTAATTCTTCTACTACTGACAAATCATCACAAAATCTGACAGGCAATGAAATGAGCATTTTTATTACTATATGTTGCCTCATCGAGTTGTATTCAAAACAATTTGTCACGTAAGTTCGACAAAAGCTGACACCCTACATCTTCAGCTACATCAGCAATTCGACGGGCAACCGTATCATTTGAAAGAGGTATAGACTGCAAATGTTTTGCAAAATTATCTCCAAACATAATTTCTACAATCTCGATTGCGGCTGGCAATATAAGCTCTTCACCAATGGTGTGAGGCTTTTTACATCTGTCTATTTTGTATGAATCTTTGTAAGAGACAATTGAAGCTTTTTCATTCACAGACAAAGTTTTTTAAACAATCATTTTTGCTTTTCATACGATTTTAATTTTGATTCGAAGAATTCTCTGGGTTTGTTTAAATACTCACTATGAAGCGTTTCCAAATGTCGTTTATGTTTATTATGTTTCATGCTGTCTGCTGCCAACCTTTTTGAGCAAATGATACGCAAGGGCCTTTCTTCTTCATTTACTTCAGTACTAGTGAACCCAAAATTTAAGTATTCTTGAGAATATTTTCTTGATATTATTTTCGGAACCACGCTCGTCTGTGTACTTGTTGATGCTTGTCTATCGTCTAATGCTCGCTTACACCCGCTTAAAAATTTATCCATGATTCTGTATGTCTGCTGCCGGGAATATTTAATACGGTGAATTGCAATTACACGAAAATATATATAACATACACATTCTGAATAGATTCAATAGCAATAGAAGGATCGACTCGAATGAGATTGTCTGGAATTGAAATTGGCTTCACTGAACTTTTTCCTTCTCCCTTTGAGAAAACGTTAGGTCACATCTGCGCACGCTCCTCACTTAACTTTTAAGCTGACCAGACAAATTCCAGACAAATCGAAACTTCTCGCGAAACTGTGAGAATGTCCGACATGGACGGGACGCGAGAGCAATAAAAAGGCATATGATTCTTGTTTTTTCAATGCTGAGGATCGGTGTTGCAAAATATCAATAAATTTCCGTATTCATGGTATTTTGTGAAGTTTAAAATTAAGGTTGTAGTGTAGGTTTAGTGGCAAAATACTCAAAATACATTATTATTGTATACATTTTATTGTATGCGGTGGTGAGTGGGGGGCGCAATGAAAATTATGATTGTAAATTGGGCCGTGAATACTAAAAGGTTAAGAAACACTGGGTTAAGATATGGGATGTTCGTGATTAACTTAAAATATTTCTTCGCATTTTTTTGTAAAATTATAACTCAAATCTCATCTTAACGAGCTTATTTACTTCTGTGACCATTGTATTATTAAGTAGGCAGTGTATAAAAAGGTTTCATGGAGCTTTTATGTTTCTCTAGTTTAACTTCTCGTTATGAGATGGTGTTCTAATCTTCATTTATTTGTTCTCATCATATACTCTCTTAAAATACTGAAGTCAATGCAATTTTGTATATTTATTATACAAGGCATAAAGATGAATAATAACAATTTTTCAAAATGAGAAAATTAAACAAATAACAAAAGCAAACAAATATTCAAATAAATAATGTTCAGCAACTGATTGATTAAAATGTGACAAGAATTTTATTTCTTTCATAAACTACTCTTTCACCGTTTAAAATTACTTTTAATAGTAGTTAATTTTAAAAATAAGGGAACAGAAAAATGGTAAATATTTTTTTAATAGCAAAATTAGTTGCTTTGACATAAAATCAGTTTATCAATTTTGAGATATGAAAATTATACATTCATTCATTTTGACTTAACAAGTTACGGAAATTTATTACTCGTAAACATTTCAAAACACTAATTAATCCATGATTTTTTTTGTTCCCAGCTGATGATATGTGCTAAAAGAGTGTTTAACTTTGGAAAGAGAAATGCTAATTTTACCCTAAAGATGCGGATAGCAATCTCGGATGCTTTTGCAGAGTCAAAACTGAATTAACATGGCGATTTTTCTTCCGGTAATTGCGTTAGCTCTAACAAGTTCAATCACTCGAAGCTAATTCAGAGTAATTGTTTATGCGTCTGCTGCTATTTACTCTATTTTTTTAAAATACTCTCAACTGTAAATGAGGAAATATACAGTTTTAATTTATGATTCTGCCTCCTGTAACATTTTATTTTTAGAACACACGAAGTATCTATCAAGATATTAAAAGGTTTTGATGTATTCACCCACAATTTAATATAAGATTAATGGTGTGTGTTTTTCTATATATTTTGATTTATTTTTTGAAGAAGCAATCTAATTTTAGAGGAAATATTTTTACAGAACGTTTCTGATCATGAATCTCAGTAGTTTTAATAAAAACATAAAAACACATTTGGGAGGGAATTTGAAACAACAAGCTTTGTATAAAAAATTCCACATTTATTACACAAAAGATAGATATAATTTTGAAAAAAATAATATAAATTGTAAAAAAAGTTATTAGGTTTTTTTAAGTGAATTCTAAAAAAAGTACAATATGAATTATTTTTGCTTTAAAGAAAAGAACTCTAATTTAGTAGTGTAATGATATCTTGAACATTTTTACATGTTTCAGAGGAAACATTAAGCTGAAAATAATAAAATCCACTGAAAATGCTTCAGAGTTTTTTTTTTCTAAATTGTTTTAAACTTTATATATTTCTATTTGCAGCAACACCTTTAAATTTGAAAAGAGCTAAAAAATTCGAAATCACGCAAAGTAAAAAAATATATACTTTAAAAAAAATTGTCGTCTTATTGTTTATTTACAGATATAAAATCTTGAAATCGGTTTTTATTTATTTCAAAATGTACTAGAGTTTAAGAACTCTAGTTGCAATTTACTCGTTGTCAACATTTCCTTTTTTTCAGTCTAAATAAGCAATTGCTTGATTTTATTTAAAACATTAAAAAATTTCTGGAATTTAATTTGAAAAGGAATTGTATAAAACAATTCCATAATTATAATAAAAATTTAACTCTAATTTGAATTGAAAAGCAACTATACTTTTAAACAAGCTTAGTTTCATAAGAGTAAGATCTTGAAAACACTTTATATATTTAATAGCAAAGAGAGTAAGCATTAAGTTGAAAGTAATGTGCTCCACTTTGTTAAAAATGCCTTTTAATAATTTTTATAATAAAAACTGACCTTCGTAATAACTCCTTCTTTCACACAATCCCCTTCATGCTCGAAAACCTCTCGTAAAAATTTAAATTCACCTCCTTCACTCACAAAGCATCACTTATCTAAAAAGACCACATCAGCGAGGACTCTTATCCTAGTGATAGAGGCCCTTTGCTTGAAGATAGGTCTCGAGATTTCAACCATTTGTAAACTAAATTGCATTGAGGGGATCATTATGGAGAGAGATCTCGAGAGCATCTGCAGCAAAATGAGGTCTTCCATCCGAAATTTATGATCACCCATTTAAAGCAGGACGACACTTTCCTGCTTTCTCAAAGGACTGCGCTTTGAAATATAGATTCTGCTTATCATTCCAGTTTTTATACTACGATTTGATTAGTCACAGATTTCAAGATTTCGGAAATAATTAATTAAACTGGTTTTAAATTTAAATATCTTAATAATTTATTTATATAATTATTATAAACTTCATTGCTATTTAAAATGCCGGGCTTTGAACTATTGATTTTGTTTACTTTTCCTATTTTTATATTATGATTTGGATAATCACGGCTTTAAAGAATTTTGGAAATAATTATTTAAAGTGGTTTTGTATTAAAAGGCTTCATATTTTGCTTATATAATTATAAATTTTCCGGCCTTCTAAAAAGACTACGCTTTGAAATATGGTTGAATTATCGTTCCAATTTTTCTATTACGATTTAATTAGTCACAGCTTGAAAGAATTTTATAAATAATGAATTAAAGTGGTTGTGTATTATATACCTTAATAATTCACTTACATAATTATAAGCTTTCTTGCCCTCTAAAAGGATTGTACTTTGAATTATAGATTTTATTTACTATTCCTGTTTTCCTATTACGATTTGAATAGTCATGTCTTTCATCAATTTTGGAAATAAATAATTAAAGCAGTTTTGTATTAAACTTTTTAAATTATTTTTCTTTTATATTTATATTTTTAAAATTTCTTTTCAAACATTTATTTATGTTACTTAACAGAAAAAAAGCTTTATTTCTGTTATTTGGATTTTAAAATTAATTATTAAAAAGGAAACGAATTGACTTCCTTTAGTAAAATTTTTCTAAAAAATATTATGAGCATATTCTATTAAAAGCTTTAAATAATCTAACAATTATAATTTAAAAAATTCAGTCAACTTTTTTCTAATCATTTGAAACTTAGAAAAAATTTAATATAGAAGTGAGTTTTAAAATAATTTAAAAGTTCATTGCATTAAATTTTCATAAGAACTTTATTTTTTTGTAAACTAAAATTATCTCTATCCTTATAAATATAATCCAAATCTTAAATAGGTGTTAAAATGTATTTTAATTTTATAGATAACTCATTGAGAACTTCAGTATCAAAGTATGAAATCCAGAAATAAAACCTAATTTTTTAAAAAATATTTCGACTCATATTACAATCGTTTATTTTATTTTAGTCAGTAATTAATTTGTTAATTTTGTTTGTTCGTTAAAGTTATTACACTTGCAAATAAATATATAAATAGGCTACTTGAAATTTAAAAGAATAAAGCAGAATAAATTTACAAAATTTAAACAATGTATAACATATAAAGTTGATAATTTTTTTTCTACGCTCCAATTTTAGTTTTTTTTTTCTATTCAAAAATATCTTATAAAAATACACTGTGACTGAATGAAAAAAGAATAAAATCTTAATAAAAATCCTGCACTATTTTGGGGGAAAAATAGGTATATACTGTAATTTTTTTAACTGCGCTTATTGAAAGAAAATATATATAATAAAAATTGAAGGCTTTATTTTATTTTTCTGTTATAACCTCTGTATATTTATTTACTTAAAATTGAATTCATTTACACAATATATATATATATATATATATATATATATATATATATAT